>BLKR01016553.1:0-24930 GCA_011170035.1 Teleogryllus occipitalis | reverse complement strand
GAAGCACTTGTACTCACAAATCCAATATTGTAAACTAATAGTTGGAAATGTGCGTATTAAAGGCATGAGAGATATTTCAAGAAACATGTGTGTAATTTGTCTCATCTTAAACAGGGAAATTAACACTATCTAAAGAAAAAAATGGGAATACTTTTTGAGAAATGGATGATTGAGAATTTCTGAAAATGAATTTGGAGTTCGTTTTCACAGAAAACATGAGAGATTTCGCCGCTATTGTAAATATTAACGACATGAGAGGCTGGTAAAAAAATAACATGTTTGTAATATTTGAAAAAAAAAGAGTATATCAAAATAGCGTTTATGGCATCTAATAGAATACATTTAGCACTATCTCTCCGAAAAGTTTAAAGACAACATTTGGAGCCGTTTTAGGGGAAATCGTGATTTTTTTTCAAATTACACATATTGCTGGCAATATGGCGAGAAAACTAATAAAAGTTTGAAAAGAAGTTCCTCGTCTTAATGAAAGAACTAATTATGGACAACACATTTAATTTGAAGGATAAATCTCTATCTTCAATCTTGGAGGTGTAAGAAGATGCCAGAAAAAAATCAAACTTTTGCAATTTTTGAAAATTAAGAACTGACCGTGAAAATAAAATCTAGGTCATGTTTATAAGCCCATTTTACTCTATTCTTACAAGTAATTAAAAGGAAAAAATTGGAGTCATTTTTGAGAAAAGTTAACTTCTTGTAATGTAAATCATGTAAAGTACCCCCAAATTTTAAAGAAAGCATTTCATATCACAGTCGCAATCGAGTCGAACCAGATCGACCAATTCATTTGGTATGTATTCATTTGCTACGTATGGTTTAGGTGCTAGAGGCGCTCACAGACAGACAGACGGATTGATACACGTTTTGAAGAAAAAAAAAAACACACACACTTTTTCGGAATTAGGGGACTTCAAAACGTCTATTTCCGTTGAAATCTTGAAAACTACTTTCCGCAGCGTTACATTTCTTTTTCTACACTACCTTTTATACTCCGTATATACGTAGTACGTATTCGTGAAAGAAATATATTACGTAAATTACTCCGCATATACGTGCTTATTCGAGAAAGTAACTGGGGGTACTACAAATGTAAAAGGGCTAAATACAAATTGCAGCTACAAATTGTAGCCCTCTAAATTCTTTAGCTTCTCAAAATTTTATCTTATAATTTACACTCGAAATCTCGATATAAATGAAAACAGTAATTTAATAGTTTCTTATTTATTTTCTTGAAAGTAGGTTTTGTTTCATTAATTTTCGTGGCTTTTTTAATTTATGATTATAGAAAAGATAAATAACGGAAATAAAATTACAAGAATAACATTATTATATATTGTAACTTGTATATTTAAAGAATTGAGATTTTTACTACAAATATTGTAAGTTTTTATTTAGTATTATTATTTAACATAGAGGAAAGTTCCAAAAAAGTATTTTTAACTATCACCTTCTTTAATTGATTTTATTTCATTAATGATTTAACATGACGTTTCGGAAAAATGTTTGTCTCATTCTTTAGGTACTTTGTTCTTTCCAACCTGTTCAGTCCCACTTGACACTCACCCTCGTCCAGGTCCAACCAATCGGGGTCTCTCGGTGTCAAGCAGTCTCTGAGAAGTTGCAACATGTCTCGCTGCCTTCTCCGTCATCTGCACTACGCTGTCGCCGCTGACTTCGCCGCCTCCTCCATCTCCTCTCCCTTACCGACTCCTTGGAGTCCGCTTCCACCGCCCCATTGCTTCAGCCACCTCCTCCTCCCCATCACCATCACTTTCTTCTACCCCCCTCCCACACCTCTCGGTCTCCGCGGACTCCACCACCGCTGTCGCCGCCCTCGCCGCCATCACCGTCTACATGGATGCCGCCACCTCGTTGACCGCATTCACCTTTGTCATCTTCGCCGCCACCACCACATTTTCCGCCCCGTCCTCGTCTCTAGTGCAGGTATGTCAAGGTCCCGGGCAAGGTAAAAGGCTTACTAGGCTTGCATTCAGAGATATTGGCGTGGGATTTAAAGTAAGGGTTGTATAAATTCCTCCGGAGGGGCGATATTTCACTGGATACCTGGTCCATCACAGTCTTCACGAGAAGTTACTTGACAATTATTGTCACAAATCTAGCTACATTAATTACCGTTTTCTCTTTAAGGCAACGAAATGACCCATTAAAATGAAATAACACATCAATTCGATCTCAAATTATCAGTTGAGAGTAAAATTAAGAAAAAAATTGAATCTAAAGAATCTTGATTTTCTAATCCTGTTCACTTAAAAATGATATAAAAGCATGAACTTTCCACGTTCAGGTTAGAAGGTTTTCCACACAAATATTCTTGTCTGTTAAAAGAGCTGCCCGTCCGTAAGCCAGAACTGACAGATACTTGTTAATTTATTTCACTTTATTGCTAAATACAAGAAAAAACTGAATGATTTAATAACTCAACACAACATGAAAACAAGTAAAGAAATCGTCATTCAAACATAATTCCGTCACTTAGCAAAGATTTTTATATAAGAGAGAATTTAGTGAGAAATAACAAATAGTAATAAGTAGTGAAGAATATAAACCTAATTCAATTCTCGTTATTTAATACAAAAATTTTGGCAAATCTATTTTAGTTTGATGCCACTATTCACCGCCTTCCACCGTATTAGTTTGTGAGGATACACCTCTTCCTAGATTTTAAGGGGAAATGAGTGCGGAGTGAGGGGAAGTTGCCCGTGCCCGTACGAGCGCCGGGCTCCTCAGGTGGGCAAGTAGCTCGTGCGGGCGCAGTCTGACATGCCAGCTCTAGAGACTTCGTCGCATTGGGAGAGGACGCCCGATCTCGCAGAGATGCGTGTCCGCACGTCGTTGCCTTTTGAGGAGCCCCACTAGAGAAGGATATTCAATCGGTATCCTTGGAATTTGCACGTCGCTCTAGGAGACTGCAGTAACCTACTTATTCATTTACGTCTCCCGAAACCGGTAAGGAAACTTGACTGTTACACAAATGGGACGACCAGCTGTTTCAGTGCTCGTTTCCTCAATGTTAATTTCTTTCAATATGATCGCAAACTATAAAAAATAATATAATACATTTATTGCTGAATAATACTTTTTTTATTTATTCCTTGTGACTGGTCAAACGGGTATTGTCAAAGTATTAACAAGGGTGTAAAAGAACAGCTCTCAGGAGAAGAGAGTAAATGGATACTTTCCCAATAAATGGCCTTTTAAATGTGTATGTTACTGTAAAAGGGAATTAAAAATGTCTACTTAATTAGAAACTCCTGTGCCGAAGACATTTATCCTTTTTTATTTTCTCCTTCAATTTGTGTACCTAATGTACGAATGTTTGAGGTATGGTTAGCTTTGTGTAGCTAAACCTATCTCAATGTGATACCACTCAGGCTTTCGAATGGACAGCATCAAACGCAAACCGTTGGGGCTCCTAAATGACGTACGGTTGTTTATTACAGATCAAGAATGCTTGTGGCCTCTATAATTTAGAGCAGCCGGCCTCTATAATTCTCCTCCAGGCAGCGACTGAATTCGACCTATCTGACAAGCTCGTGTCGAAAATCTTACCACTGTCACGGCTCGAACCTAGGACCTCCAGGTGACATCTTTTGAAGCACTGAGCCACCACTTCCGGCACACTAAGAAGGAATTCTGAGGACTTCAAACTGCCGAGTCGTGGTGAAGTGTTGCTTATGAATTGTAATCTTATGATTCGGGAAACTAGAAATGAAATGCGAAAAATCAAATTTGGAAATTACGTAGATTTACAATAAATATGGTAAACAATTCATATTTTAAAAGTAGAGGTTCTACAGAATGGCACAGACTTTCTCAACGCACAAGTTTTCTAATTTCCTTGATGCGGACTGGTACTGTACAATTTTGCCCCTCCTTCATTCCTGCTGCCATCTATCACCGCCTAGAGTACATTTTTGTGAAAATTTCTCAACTTTGCAGTTTCCTAATAGTAGAACCGAAATATTATTTTCAGAATATTAAAGAAGGCTAGAACATCGTTCTAAATAGCAATTTTTATTGAAAAATTTGGAGCCGTTTTTAAGAAGATGGCGTTAAGCGTTACTACAAAAACGAAATTTGAAGCTCTTTTTCACAGGAATCTATTGAGTTTTCGATAAACTTCATTTGAAGTCATTAAAGTACTTCTACTCAAAAATTCAATAATGTATACAAATCTATTAAAATGTGCATATTAACGGCGTGAGAGATATTTGAAAAAAAACAACAAACATTTGTGTAATTTTTGAAAAAACAAAAGAATACACCAAAAGGAACTTTACGTCATATTAAACAGTGGAATTAGCACTATCCATTGGAAAAATTTGAAGAAAAAGTTTCGAGCGGTTTTTGAGAACATACCGTTTGAGCGTTTCTGAAAATTCGGAATTTTGAGCTCATTTTCACAGAAAACTTTTGAATTTTCGAGAAACTTTACTTGACATTATTTAAAGCACATATACTCGAAAATATAATAATGTTAAGAAATCGCTTATAATGCAAGTATTACCGACGTTAGAGACAAGTAAAAAAAATTACAGGATAAATAATGGAGCCGTTTTTGAGAAAATTTTGAAAATGTCCGGGGGTCTTCATGTAAAGTACCCCCAAATATTAAAGAATGTTGTGACATACCAATATGTGACATATGGTATAATATTTATTATAAATTGCGTAAATTGTAGGGGATAAATATATGTGAATATGCTAGCATAGCAACGGTAAGCGAGCCGTCGTCAAGGTCAACATATTCATGCAGTGACAATCGCGGAGACGGCTAGTTCATTTTGTATAGAATTCAGGGATTGGCCGAAAAAGCAGTGACAGTCGTGAAGACGGCTAGTTCATTTTGTGAGAAATTTAGGGATTGGCTAGGTACGGAAGTACATCAAGTGTTGTCTGTAAATAAACAATCGAAAAGATGGACCGAGTTTTGCAGGGCCGAAAGAATACGAGGGGCATTCATTCTGACTGATGCCGTGGTGTTGAACGGATCGTGCTCCAATTAATGTTAGGAGTTTTGTGGGACTTGTAAGCATCTACTAGGGAGTAGATATTGATAGAACTTCGGATTTGAATGCTATGTGTGACAGTAAAACTTAAAATATTTCAAGTGGACGAGTTAGAAGGACATTAATGGCTTAGACGAAGTTATCGGTAAATGGACTGGAATGCTAAGAGCAGATAGTTTATTGATCGTTGAGTATTCAGCATACGCGTGGGACGAACTCGGAATTCGTAAATTGGCGAACGAATTTTACTAACGAGACTTTATTAACTTCGGAAACAGTGATGAACGGTGATTGAAGCGGGCTTCTGCAAAAAAAGAAGAGAGAAGATGGTATCTGGGCCTGAGGACAGCGACGTCGGAGAAGAATGAAGATGGTCCAAGTGCGCGCGAAGATGAATACGACATTATAAGGTTGGAACAGGTCATGATCAAGGTTTTATTTCCATATTGTTTAAAATCATAAAGGACCAAAATTGTTTAATAAATTTCCATGTTTTGTGAAATGAATACGTGATTCTTATTGAGTCAATTCTAGTAACGAAGTAGCAAGATAGAAATATATTTGCTTTTAAGATTCCTCGACCACTCTGTATAGATGGCAGATCGGATAACCATCTATTAGCATACAATAGTGATTATTTCTGTGAAACCCATCGACCCAGGTAGCCGGAAACTAATTTATTTATAATTAGAGTTGAAGGTTGACTTGTATAATAGTATCAGCGTAATCTTTTCCTGGCGCCCATTTATGCAAATTCGGAACGGATTACGTTGAAGTAAATCATCGATATATTCAGTTTATTTCAAAATGGCGCCTCAAATGAGGCTGAATTTCTTTTAAATCAGTCAGTTTATTTCAATGTTTTAATATTTGGGGGTAGAAGAAATTTGAAAGCTTTAACTAGAGCCAGATAGACAGGCGTTTCTTGAATTTGGAAAAGATCGTACGCGTGGTTTAGGCGCTAAGTGTTCACAGACGGACAGACGGACATATGGATGTTTTGAAAAAAAACTACTTTTTCGGTATCAAGGGACCCGAAAACGTCTATTTCCGTTGAAATCTCGAAATCGATTTTCCGTAGCATTACATAACTTTCTCTATACTAAATATTTATCTCCCGTCTATAAGTATGTATACGAGAAAGTAAAAATGTTAGGCATGGCAATTTTTAAAGAAATTATTTTTAGAAAGATGTTATTTAACAAAAATCTCTATTATCTACATTGTTTTCTACTTCTGAAGTATTAATATTTTTGCAACTTTGAAAAATGCAGAGTTCGCCGAAAATGGAACCAATATCACTTTATTAACCGTTCTTTGCTATACGAGGATCAAATTTTTAAAAAATGGAGCAATTTTCGAAAAAAATATTTGTTTAAAAGTTGCCTATTTTTCAAAGACTACTTATATTTCTGAAAAATTGATCCCTGACTATCTTAAGATCTGTTTTGATGAACAGTGTTATATGTATGTATAACGTGTACGTGAGTAACGGAGAGAGCCTTTCAGTTTTCATACTTATTAAATAGAGACTTTCTATGATCACATAGGATTTGCTTATTATTCGTAGAATTCATTTCTATAATCTAAACCTTTCGGAGCTATAGGATGTGTTTATCCGGAATATTATGTCGTAATGGCGGGAATGAATATTATATAACTAATGAGTTAATTCCCGACAATAGCCCCAAGGATGTGCCAAAGATGCCCCGTCAAAATGTATTAGTGGGTCTGTACAGATATTCGTTGATGACAAATTTACGTAAGTTGATTCTTTTCACGTGGAATTGGGAATTATTTTGCTATTACCCAGGAATAATAATACTTACATGAAGTTCACAAAATTTCAATCTACATTGCTGCGAAACATACACAGTACATCTAAACATAAATCGATAAATACAACAATTTTAAAAAACAAAATATAATGAAATCCTCGTCATTGTTGTGAAGGGTATTTTTGTAAATCCCTCCCCTTGCATGCAAATCTATCCACTAATTCTTAATTTATTAGTCAACTTAATCTTCCAATAATAAAATAATTTGCTGTGCTCCTTGTTAATCACTTTCCTTTCGTGTATCCTCTGTCTGCTTGACTGGCGTCCAGTAATCCATTCCAAATTCTATTTCTCGTCCCGGCCAATGGTATCTGCTTCCTCCCCACACGCGATTATCTTTCTATGTCCACTACTACCATCTTCAGCATCCGCCTCTCATCGCGTCAAAAGCACGTCTGCCCCGTTTCTTTATTTTACGCGCCTAGTGCGCCGGCCATTATCCTTCCTTGCACAAATTATGCCGCTATCAATTATGTTGCCATTCCCTTGTATTCCTATTATTTGCTATCCGAATCATCACTTCTGTCACCTATTGTTACTGACGTCCTGTTGTTGTATTTTGTTTCAATTTTATTGGCTACTATGAACACACCCTTGTGATAACTTCTCACAATTATGAACAAAATACGAAATATACGCAACGACCAGTATAATGGCCGTTTGAATTTGAAATATTTCAAAATGTATAGCATAATGAAGTTAATTTTGTACTTAATTCATTTAAATGTATGTTCTTTAAAGGTTTGACAGAACTGAAAGGATCAAAACTTTTGTTACATTAATGTAACTCAATGGCACATCATTAATTTTCAAAGGAATTGGAAGGTGTTTGCAATTGTTTCGTAGAAGAGTTTGGGAAGAGTGATAATGTAAGTGCTTTCTCGTTTAATTATAGCTATAAGGTATATATATTGGTAATAGTTTGTGTTGTCCACCAGTATGCAAATATCTATTTAATTTGACTCTGGCATGTTAATACGATGGTGATGGGAAGCGTTGTGCGAATTTATTAACAATTGGGATGATATTAATATAAATGTATTTCCGTCGAAATATTTTGATTAAGAATGTGTGTGGTCTGGGGTTAGTCAATTTTATTACCAATTAGTAGAATTACCATAAACGTATTTCTGTCATAAGAATAAAAGTTTTCAAACATTTCCAGTAAAAGTTGCGTGGTTCACTGGTTGCCTTTGGCCACTGATGAGTTGTACTGAAACACACGGCTACGAAATTATCCAAATAATTAGTGGCTTGTTACAAACAATTGGATTTAGTTATTAATTTGAAGACAATCATTTAATAATATATTGCAAATAAATTATTTGAATTTAGTTTCTGCGTGGTCCGCCACTATAAAGAAATATATTTAATATTGACTCTGGAATGTTGAAATGCGATATTGAATCTGGAATGCGATATTGGAGAAAATCGAAGTTCGAATTTATAAACAATTGGAATGAGTAATTAATTTAAATGTATTTACGTCGAAAATAATTTGAGTAAGAATGCTTGTGGTTCGCCTGTTACTTTTTTTTTCCTCTCATGAATTACACTGAAATATGGGGGTATGAACTCCTCCTGAAAGGTTGCTGGATGATGAACTATTGTAAACAATTGGGTGGAGTAATTTATTTTAGTCCATTCTTTAACATTGTCATGTAAATAAAATTTCTCCTCCAGCATAAAGAATATCTATTTAATCTTGACTTGGATGGTACTAATGTTAACACGACGTTGGTGGGAGGAAGGGCAAATTTCTGCACTGGGATGACCGGGAAGACCAGGATGACCGGGCAAATTTCTGCACTGGGATGCAACGTTTTTCTGCCGAATATTTCGATTGAAAATGTCTATGGTCTGCTAGTGAATTTTTTACTTTACATATGCATTTAAGTATATTCACAGAAATGTGGTAAGTAATTTTTTAAACAATTGGCGGCAGTTAATATTTTCAATTAAAAGCTGCCAAACAAATTTGATTGAGAATGTCGATGGTCACTGGTGAATTATTTTTACTTCAGACATGCGTTTGTGTATATTCCCAGAAATGTTGTAGCCCATTTTTTAAGCAATTGGCGCCAGTTAATAATTTTAGTTTAAATTCTATTTATTAATAATTTACGTCTTTATTGCATTCTGAATAATTTTAAATGGGTAAAATTAAATTTTTATTACTCATTTACTTATTGAGCAAATATTTTTATTTATATTGTTTAAAAGGAATTCTTAAAATCATCTTAAAACAGAGTAACTAATAAGCAATTAATTTATTTTTGTGGTTAACACTTGTTTTTCAAAGTTATGTGGGTATGGAATGGGACTTAATCAATGGCCTTCAGCCTGAAGCTAGATGACTACTGGTTTTTCAGAACATTGCTGGAACATGGCATAAATGAATTACTCTAATTAATTTATATTGATTGATTAGTGATTCTGGGTGCGTCAACTAATGAGGTCATTAGTCCTGAAAGTTAGTGCATGTTTTTTCATCGGGAGGTGGCAGTGATCTTCCCCCTGGAGAGCGAGATCCGGAGCCGACCTACCGTCGACTAGCGGGGTTTTCCCTAAACAGGTATCTCCCATTAGTGGGGTACTGCCCAGCCGGGATAAGCTCTAAGTCCCCGACTGGTCTTCCGGCATGTGTGGTAGTGTAATGTATGTTAGTATAAGTGTGTGTGTAACTCTCATCGAGTCAGTCAGTGGACACTTCGACTCATCTATTTAGCTGGTAACGAAACATTCGCTCCTGTTTGAATTCAAACCTTGAATTTTCCAGTATACGAAGATTGTGCCGTGGACTTGAAGCTATAGAGTAATTTAACCCCGGCAGTATAAATAAAATTGGTGCGCGCACAAAAAAAAAAGACTTTAGTATTCCCTTTTTCATGAAGATAGTGAAGCAGGCGTTCGTGAAGTGGCAGCTGTAACTTCATAACGGAGCCCAACAGGGATTTCTCATTTGCATGACGGCACACAGTCAGGTCGATGAATACAAAGCGTGTTCTGCTACAGAAGGGTTATGCAAAGTACGTTCAAATTCATATTTGCTGGTGCACTTCTCATGTAAACGTGTACGCTATAATGAGAATACTCATCTAATCAGAATGCAGATCTCTACTTGCGCTGATGTGAGCATATGTTTACAAAATGATGATACACAATTTACATAAAAATGCAATTACAGGCTTAAGAAACTTATCAGACATAGGGGAAGAGGCAAAATTCTGAAGAAATTTCTTTGTGTAGTATGTAAAATAATTTTGTTTTGCTTAAAAGGGATGGATCACGGATAATTCACGGGCTATTCCGTCTTCGAGACGGTACAAACTCGTTTGACTTTTTAACGCTCTATTTTTTATACTCATGTAAAAAGAACTTATAGATGCATTTGATGTGCGGTTGGTGATAGGTTATAACAATTATTAAAAATAAAGCAAAACAAAACATTTCGAAATCACAATAATAGTACTGGCAATACTGGTAATCATAATATTACTAAAATAACAAAAACAACAATACTACTACTGCTACTACTACTAACAATAATAATATTAATATTATTAATAATAACAATAATAATAATATTAATAATAACAATAATAATTTTAATAATAATATTAATAATAATTAAATGATAAAATATTATGAATCCTGTAAACATAAGATCACTTCAGTTTATATTTTTCACACATGCAACTGAAGATTTCTCACCCAAGAACTCCTCGGTTCGAGTCTCGGTCGAGGCACTATTTTCGACGTTATGTAAAATAGTTGGGTCGCAACCTGTTATTACCTCGCTGATAATTCTAGAGCGTCGCTGCTGGGATCGATTGATTCTGCTATTTTTTTCGATCAATTTCAGACGGACCCCGAAACAGTAATCCAAAATTCCAACCTCTTAATACTCGTGGTTCTTCCTTCCTCATCCTGTCCTTATTCCCAAAGAATATTTACCGATTCTTGTTTCCTTCATTGAACCACGAAACTCTATGAAAATCATCGATCCGACTAGCAGCGATCAACTGGAGTCCCCCGAAATACCAAACTGTGATCAAGAATTAAAATAACAAGAATATTGAGATATAATTTTTTATTCAATAAAATTATCTTTGAATGACTATTGTATTCTATAGATTACACTACTTTGTTCCTAAATTGAGATGGAATTAAAGAGATGTACCGGTGGGATACGCTGTGTCTTGAATTGCGCGCTTTAGGGTAGAATTAGGGTTATTGATACAATACAATACAATAAAGTCATTGATACCAATGTTGGGTAAGGCCTCCCACTTAAATGAGGGGTGGTTCAAAATGATAACCGCTTTCAGGTGAGATAGTCCTGGAGAGCGTATGATTATTAATAATGAAGGTTAACTGAGCCAGTTCACCTAAATATATTTTATGGGAAATATTATTTTAATTTGTACTCGAGAGATGCTCTATTGTACATTTGCAGATATTATATCGCTAGAGTTATTTCGTGCTTAAAATTTTATTAAGGCAAATTTATTTTTTCTGGGTAATTTAATATAAAACACAGCTAAATAAAGTTAATAAATGAATACTTTACAGTAGTGGCGGCCGGTACGGAATTCTATTGGTGGTGACAGTTAGTGATGCGACATCGGTAAGAAAACATCAATTTGTTACCGATGACGATCGGGACACTCGAGACACGACGTACGAAATACCAGGGCATCGAGGTCATCCTAAGCGAGAAATGGTCTACGCGATGAAGATAGTGCCATTAGTGCACTCTCTAGTGAGGAAAACGTGAACTTCTGTGCCACTTCGCTTGTAGCGCCATGCCGTCCATAAGAGACGCATACTAACCTACACAGAGTTCTTCATACAGCGTTAAATGGACATACCCGGCGCCAATGCCGAGGTGGCTCAGAAGTTTAGGAGGCCGACAGATGGTACTGCGCCCTGTGCGTTTGAAGGGAGTATAGATAGACCAGCGAAGGACGAAGTGCTCGTTCAAATGAATTAACTGAAGAAACTGAAGAACTGAAGAAACAATATTTTATACACAATTATGGTGAAAATGTTCTTTTCCTTCCTATTTGTTGGTGGTGCCATGGCACACTTGCACTACCCTACAAGACATCACTGTTTTACAGTATAATGAAATCAGAAACCTATGGGCATTTATTGAATATGTAATTTTCAGAGTATATGAAGCTTGAGGTTAACTTATAAAAATATTTGAAAAGTTAGTGCCAACTGAGTTAACTGAGTCAAAGCGTTTGCGGTTAGGTGGGCAGTAGCCTAAAGAACAGGAAGAAATCATTGGAACAGCACAGAAATCACTTGAAATGTGCATATTTACTGCATGAGAGATATTTTAAAAAATACATTTCTGTAATTTTTTGAAAATAAAAGAATACAGCAAAATGAATTTTGTGTCACCTTAAACTGTGCATTTAGAACTATCCGTAAAAAAGTTAGAAGAAACAATTTGGAGCCGTTTTGAAGAAAAATGATAATTTTTATACAAAAATGTTGACTTTTCGAGAAACTTTATATGACAAAGGAAAGTAGGGGTCCAGAAAATAATTGAATGAAGGAATGAAGATGATGATACACCAGGAGACGTGTCTGTTTGGCCCAGGGAAATACCTGCAGTAAATTTAAATGCAACTTCTCTTTTGGAACTGATAGACCGAACAAAAAAATATATAAACCTCTAATTGAACACTCGAAATTCCATAAATAAGAAAGTTAACTGAAGTATCAATGCAAGTTCCAAAGTAGACATGTTATGAACAGTACATAGAAAGTTGTGTGAAACAAGTAACAGAGGCTGCTCGCAAATTATACTCATCAGATACGAGAAGAATTCATTATAGGCCAGGAAGCAAGCAGAAGAATGATGTATTGGAATAAATAGAAGCAAGATTTGATGAATATTGTTGGTTGAAGCTTTTTACATTTTTAGTTCATTAAACCACTATTTGAGCAAATTTTGTTGAAGTTCATTTGGAGTTATTTCCTTTTTTCCGGAAATTTCAATATTCATTGTAATCAAGCGCAAATTTACCAAGGTAAATATTTAGGAATAATGAAACACTTTTTAAATTAGGATATTACTTATCAAAAGGCATATTTTTGGACCCCCTCATTTCCAAAAACACAAATTTTTATTTTTATCCTCCAAATCGACACACCCTGGATCCTCATAGTCCTAGATCCTCACTCATTAATGTTATTTGAATTTCAAGTTCTGTGAAATTAATAAAAAAATGTAAATGATAAAGAAGCAAAACTGGCCCAGTTAGCCTATCTCTACCAATACCATTTATGAGAAACTACGTCAAACGTGAAACTGATTTCCCAATTTGAAATTGATTTCATTAATTTTGAAACAACGTTCGTAATGTAGAAAATGCAAGGTATCTTGCATTCTTTCCGATCACAGACCAACTTCCAGACCACTTCTTAATACAGTATCTAACATTCTTATTTGTACACTCAAATTCAGCAACAAAAAGTTTTCATATCACGTCGTAAAATATTTTAAAATGATGTCTTTGTTACAATTGTGCACCAATTGCATTATTAGCAAATACATAAGGGCAATAAAAATATTACATGTATGTATGTTTAATATAATATTAATATTGAATAAAAAAGGTCTCTTTCGTTACAACTTTGCCTTTCCTACAGTCTGAGTGAAAGGCAATATGCAGTTCTGCATCCAGCACGGTTTTCCAATGACTAAATGCGCTCTAAAGGGATAGTTCCGCCATTAGGCAACAGTCGGTATCGAAATGGGTAATCAGAAGGAACTCACTTCCAACGAGAAAGAGGGAATTGTCAACTTTGTACTTAAGGGCTATTCTTTGCGACAAATAGGTCGAATTGTTAACAAAAGCCACTCCACTCTGCAGTACATTGTAGAAAAAGAGGTAGGTATTACGAAAAATTTGCCAAGAAAACCAAAGGAATGTAGGTTGAATGAACGCGAGGAACGATTCATACTTCAACCAATTCGTAAAACTCCTGTGTTAATTGCTTCTCAATTACGTGTCTTACTGGAAAATGTATCTAAAAAGATGTCCGATCAGACTATCTTGTGTCGTCGTATTTTATGGAAGAACGGGTTTCATGGACGAATAGCGCGGAAGAGGCCTTTCGTAAGCAGGGACAATCGCAAGAAGAGACTTGCATTTGCTAGGGAGCATGTGAATAAGGAAGAAGAATTTTGGGACAATGACATTTTGGTCTTACAAATGTAAAATAAACCTATTTGGGTCAGATAGAATAAGTCTGGTCTGGAGAAGCCAAATATAGGCGATTATTTCATGAATCCCATTCCCACGGTATAGTGGTGAATCGTTATGTTGTGGGGTTCTATGTCTTCTAAGGGGGTTGATACGATCCAAACGTTGGAATTATAAATTCCAACGTTTATTTCGACATTTTGTAAAACAATGTAAAACAAAGTGTTGAGAAAATAGGCTGGTCACCTGTTTACCGTTTTCACCAGGACAATGGCAGTAAGCACAAGGCCCGGCTCAATATGGCGTGATTAATAAGGAACGTGCCAAAATGACTCCAAACACTACCTCAAAGCTCGGTCTTAACTCCCGTAGAGCATTTGTGGTCAGTTTTAAACAGAGAAGTTTACAAAACTGGCGTGAAAAACAAATAAGAACTAAAACATCTTGTGCAAGCAGAATGGAAGAAAATAAAACCCAAAACTTGCAAGCAACTTGCTATTCTTTCCATGGAGAGGCGATGCCTAGCTGTAATAAAAGCCAAGGGATATGCCACAAAACATTGAAACCATAGTTCAAGTCCTTTTATTCTTTTTTATTTTGGTTGTTACTTCTAGTGTACGAAGAGCAAAGTTGCACAAAAGTGAATATTATTCTCTATTTTATTTTTTAAATTAATGTACTAACTGATTCTAATACATAACCTATGTTTTTCAGTTTGTAATAAAATTGTTTTTCCATTTAATAACGACTGTTTAGGAAAAAACTTTACTTTGACCTAAATAATTAGATATTACCTTGTAAAAGCAATGTGTACGAATGATAATGTTAGATACTGTATTTTATTAGAGTGCTTTGATCGTGGAAAATTCTACTCGGCCGACGGGCCCTGAATCCTCGGGGAACGGTGTGCTGAACTAATCTGGAACGCTGTTCAAGGTCTCGCCCGCATACTTTTCAGGCTAAGTGAATAGTCGGTTTGTAATTGCTCGCTCAAAGTTCATTCTCAAACAGGAAGTGCGTGTGTGACACGTACGTAAAATGTGTCAAACCGCTATATGCATCGTATCCAGGAGTCTTTCTTCTAAATGTTGCCAAATGACGAGCGTAATGGTGGTCAATTTGAACAGGACTCCGCAACCGTACACACTACTTCAGTTTCCTTAAGGGTTTACATGCCGTTTATTGAGACAGAATTATCACATGTGGTTTGTGGTCTGTTCGCTCTCTTGATCTGTATCTGTGTGATTTCTTTCTTTGGGAATTCCTAAAAAATCGCGTATACGCGACAAATCCCTACACGGAAAAATTGCGGCACAATTTACAGAAACATATCTCTGAAATACCACAGAACATTCTTAACGGAGTGAACTAGAACTTGTGTAGATGTCAAGAATACATCAGAGTCACTGGTGAGTAGTTCCAGCATTTACTATAACGTGAATACAATTTAAACTTTCCGGTAGCCTTCCCTCTTCTGCAGTTCTACCCAAACAATTTGGAGCCGTTTTTGAAGAAAAGTTTAAAAAACTTAAAAATTGCCTCTATGTCCTGCAAAATTACGTGAAAACTACTCATATTTTCGAAAATAATACATGAACTTATTTCGAGACCTTAAAAAATTTCAGTTTTGCAATTTTCAAAAATGAGGAATTTCAACGAAAATGTAACCTGGATTCTCTTAAACGCCCTTTATGCTATTCGAGGACAAAATTTAATCCAAAAAGGTGGAACAATTTTTGAGAAAAAAATTGAAATGTTGAGGCTTCATGAAAAGTACCCTCAAAAATCAAAATTTTCGTTTCAAACTCAAAACAAGTTATGTCCTTTTAAATCGATCGGGGAATTTCAATTTTGGAGACAATCGGCTGAACGGTTTAAGCGTTGACCACAGTTAGTCAGTCGTTTTGTCGTCAATCGATTTTTCGGCATCGTGAACTCACCAACATGGTTTCTGATTATATGTGTTAGTAGAAATAATTTACTATACCTAAGGATAAGATTTATCCACTTTTTTTTCCAGGGCTCAGCAATAAGAGTTTCTCTGTTCAAAATTTAGCGTTATCCGACACACGACTACAATATTTTCTCCAAGTAATGGCGAGAAGCTAAACAGTGAAAATTCTGGCGTCCCCAAATTATGAACCTCACAATTTAGTCAACAAATTGCTAGGAGAGACAACAATATGAATTCTATGAAAACAAGAATGCACTAACAATAAATGCGACTAAAATTTAAAAAATGAGATTAGTTCGTACCTTTTTATTATTTTTCTTTTTCTTTCCTTTAATGCCAGTTCTGGACCGCGTGCGAATTTTAATTCGTCCTTCTTTGACATTTTATCTCCCTCAATTTTTGATACTCATTTCTCCTTTTACTTCGGTTATTCTTTCTCTATAAATTTCTAAGATTCTTTTTCCTTCTAGAATTTCTTCTTTTAACACTCTCTCTTTTCCCAGATTATTCTTCCTTTATAAAATTTATTTCTTAATACATTCTAAATCTTGTGTCCATGTTAACTTACAATAATATGACTTCTTAAATACAATTATTCTACAGTAATTGCCCTTCACCTAATGTTCATAGTTTTTTCAGAGTCGTTGATCTACCGTTGCTGGCTTCTGCTACGACCAAAACCATTTTGCAGCTACAGTTCCTTCTCTTATTTGGTTAATTTTATAGATCTCTGACATCTGAACAAAAAGTTTTAATGGCCGTCCACCTGAACTTTTATCACACTAATCAAAAGAACGAAGGTAATAATCGCAACAGAAAAATGCGTCAGGAAGCACACAGCGAAAGAGAACGAAATAAACCGTTATCCCTAATTTCCTTGAAGAAATTATCTGGAAGTACTAATGCTAGTTTTCTTTTCTCTCTCAATATTACGCTTCATGCCTAATATTTGTCTTTGAGATGTTAATATTAACCTTTTCTACTCCCATTGTATAGTCCTGTCATTTGATGGCTGCAACCCCTTGTATACTCATTACGATGCAGATATAATTATGATACAGGTTTTTGACCAATCACAGAGAAGTTTACAAACCAAGTATTGACACTTCATTAATCATTGAGAATCGTTCTAACGTTTTGTTCGATTGTGCACATTAAGATTGCATTTAATGTTATATTATGTTTATCAGTTTTTATGTTATCAGTAATTTCTATGTAGAATATTATTTAAAATAATCATAATTTCACTTTGATCGTATTTGACTAGCGCAGTGGTAGTGGTAGAGGGAACATTTGACTGACGATAAGATCTGAACTCAAGTTATTGCGTGTTATATGTTGCTGCCGTGTGTTTGTCCTTTAAAGCCGGCCAATTCTTTAATTTGAAATGTCTAGTGACTCAGAGGAGGAGTTGGCACCTCCAGAAATAGGAGAAAAAGCAAAAATGGTGCCCTCGGAATTATTGCCGCTATTTTTGTATTCTCTCGCAGGTGGACTGGTAAATCACAGCTACCCGCGGCATGTAGGGTAGCTGTCCGTTGAGTGTCCTTAACTAAATCCTGCATGTAAACTGCCACGAAACGATTCAATGTAAAAGTTTAACTTATAAAAGTAGAAAAAATATCGTATGAAACTCGATGTAATCGTATCGTAATATTACTCTCGTGTATTAATACCCATCATAGTTTCATAATGTACTATTGTTACATTACATAACATTATATACCGAGACCTTTTGTGTACTTTCTAAAAATATGAAGGTCATTATGGTTTATATTTTCTGCTATGGTGTGGAACGATTAATTAATACGGTAGAATTTAATTTCTTAATTGACAGCTACATTCCCTAACTTTCTTGTGGACTGGTTTCTAAAGGATTTAATTTTCTGTGATTTAAGATCATGAATATATACCAATTACTCTCACATCTTCGACTTTAAATTGAAACTTAAAGTAGAAGGTTCGTGAATCGATTTTCAATTACAGTCTATGAACTTTTGACCGAATAAATTGTGAAAATTTATGAAAAGATTTGTGACAGCAAAGCAGCTGTGTCTTAATTAGTTACAAACTTTTCCTAGAATTAATGTTTGAAACGGAAACATACTTCTTTTGGGTTACAATATTATCTTGCAATGTACATTTACATTTAGTACTTTGACATAATTGTAATCTCTGAAATTCATGAACAGTTCCTGTTCCCGATTTACGTAATAAAGTTTTATTTTTTATTTCAAATATTGATGAAAACAATTCTTTTTCCTTTTACTGAGCCCAAGTAAACCGAGAATAGAAAACAAACCATTATTGTTCGTATCCATTGTTTGTTCAAAAATTATCTTGATAATTTATCTTGTTATTGAAAGAAAACTATGCAGCCTCTGGCCATGAAAGAAATGTCTATGGTTTTGTTAGACACCCAGGAACTTGGTGGAATTCCAAAAGTAACGAAACAGTTTCCATTTTGACTGAAAAATACAAATATACGAGTGTTATTCCCCTTATTCACGTTTTTTTGCGTTTGTAGACATTTATTCTTTTATACATTATTCAGCTTTGGATTGCTTTATCATTCTAGAATAAAAGGCACTGAATTCAGTGCCTTTTATCTCTGGCCTACAACTAGAAATACTATTTACCTACCTTCTACGTTTTTATTTGGAAAATCTTTGCAACCAACTCTGTGGAACACGATGAACCAAGTTCGATTTTCAGAGAGTAATTTTCCAAAGAAGGAATAGAATCTCAGCCTTAGTTTTTTTGTGCTTTTACACATAAAAGTATAGTTATTTTTTATAAAATACCATTTGTAAGTAACGCACCCCTTAAAAATTACTCTCTTAATAGTAACAAGTAGTAATAACATTATTTTGAAGCTATTTTAAACAAAAATATATTTTGATTTAAAATAATTAATTGTACTTTATTATTAATAAACATACAAGTTTTCTAATATATTTTGAATATTACTTTACTTTAAAACAAAATTACATCTTGACGTCACCTTTTGTAATTGAAAGTTGAAGAGTTGAACCCGATAATATAAAAATTGTTTATAAAAGATAACAAATAAATAAGTTAAGCTTTTTATATTTTTGCGTTTTAATTTGCCATTCTGCTTATTATTTCTACGAGAAGTTCTATCAAAATCGTGCTCTTGGAAATGAACCGAATATAACCGGCTGTAATTGCTGGGCTGTCAATTGTCTCTTCATACAGCTTTAATTCACAACACTGTCCGCTTTGGGTCTGCAGATAATCTTTAAGAAAAAATCCCGAAAATTAACGAATAACTTACAAAGTTACTAGCTGTTAGAAATTGTATGGAGTAGCTGCTTAATGGTGGAAAGTAAGTTCCGATTTTCCCGTAGGGTTTGTACAGCCGTTAGCCACAGAAGTAACCATAACGAACAGTTTCAAAAAGCTAACCATTCTGAACAAGGCTTTTAAATATTAAAAACGATGCCAAACAACACAACTGAACACGAGCACAGCTACAAGCCACAGAACACTCAGACGTAGTTCGTCTATGCTACAAGCTTTGTGGACTCACCAATATGGTGGAGGTGTCTTCAGGTTTGTGATGTCATGTCATCTCCCTATATTCATAGCTCCAGGGTCGAGAGCGTTTGAAGGAAGTTCACAGTCGTAGACCGTCGTGTGCAATGTGTAGGAGGCTTTAATCTTCGTCAAAGAACTTCTACAAATCTTAAAAACTAAAGACCATTTAAAATACTTCCTGTTAAAGAACGAATAGGTTACTGGTCGTTAAATGTCATTCTTGTAATAACATATTCATTAAAGGGTCAAATACTTTTAAAAGCACGTTTGCTAACGATGGGGAAAAATGAATGGGGCACTTTCTTGCAAACCGCCGTTTGACTGCGAGGTGTCAGCACTCAACCTTTCAACACAACGACATTCTCAACATTTCTCTCCAATTTCTCTCGCAAAGTCAGAAGTTCTAGAAGTTTATTTTATTTATTTATTTATTTTACGTCAAAAAACAGTTAAAAACTGCATATGATGTGCTATGGGGAAAAGTGAATTGTGTGCACATTTTCAAAATTCTGTGATCCCTACACTGTCATATACTACTTAAATTTTGAATTTTGAAAGGGAGAAAAAAAACAACAAAAAAAACTCCCATGTACTAAAATCTATTTTCAAGGATAAATAAGCAATAAATTTTGAATTTTGAAAGGGAGAAAAAAACAAACAAAAAACTCCCATGTACTAAAATCTATTTTCAAGGATAAATAAGCAATAAATTTTGGCTCTTATTACTTCCTGCCGCGACAACATGGAAACGATAATTTGAATAATTGTATTTCCCACTGAATTCTAGAAGACGTGCACAGAAAATGAAGTTACATTTATGTCCAGAAGCAAAACAAGGGGCCATCTCAGCATTTGCTCAATGGATCAGGGAAACTGGACGAAAAACCTGATCGAGATGGGGGTCATTGACCCGGAAGCTGTGTTACAATAGTTGTTACAGGTTGTTTATACTCATTTATACAGTCCAAATGGTAATTAATGCATTATGTATCATTGTTAAAATTAATGTTACTTTTCTTGTGATGCTCAGTATAGTCTCTAATTGTATAGAAACAGTTATGCAGCAGAAACGATTTCACTTGGGATTTAAACTTTTCTATTGAATTTAATCGTTTAATGTCATCAGAACGTTCACTGGAGAAATGTAAAGATCAGGAAGATCAACTAAAAGTTCTGGAATATGATGTTATCTTTTTCTGCGTTTGACTTCGGTGGTCCGTAGAGAAGAAACACGGAAAGGAACACGTAGTGAAGGATACCAACCGATCCTCTTTCAAGACAATCATCAATTTTTACATGCAGGTCCGAAATTTTTGGAAGAAAAGTTAAGACATTTTTTGAACCGGATTGTAAAAAAATATGAACCGCTCGATTATGAATTATTACATATTAATTTCATAAAAAAGTTAAGTTTAAAAGATTAATTAAATAGTTAAGTTTGCAATACTGTTTGATTGAGAGATGTTACTATTGCATTCTAATACACGATGTCATTGCAAATGGCGTCACCAAACAGAGCGGTCCGTACGTAGCTTTCTTCTATTATTTTAGTTTTCTTCTTCATCAATAGGGATATAAACATGAGTTTAAAGAAGCGCTGGTGCTCGTTCAATGGGTAATAATTTCAAAAATTATTTTCATTCTGTATAACAATTTCTACACATGTTTACCGCGCGGTTCGGCCTTTCCAGTGTTTCTAGTGTGTTGTTTGAACTTTTTAAATTTGAGCCATACAATTAGATAATCATTTTTTCAACATAAATTCCGTGGAGAAGTGTTCTCGAAGTGGTTCTTTGAGGCTCAGTGGATTTCTGGTGTAAATTAAACTCTCATTTGGACTAGTGTCTTATGACTACAGATTCTCTGACGTCTCATTCAGACGAACGAAAGTTCAAAATCTCTCATCAAATCATGTTTCGACATTCTGAAAATTGTGGTGATTACTGTCAAATAAATATGTTAGTGGCAATGAAGTTTTTATTGTGGATGCAACAGTATTTTATATTTGCAATGTTATATGAGAGTACCTCTCTGTATAAATTTAAACAATATAAGAAACTTAAACAAATTTGTAACAATTGGTAACTAATTCATTAAATATAATTTTTAATAATTAACATTTTCCTTTTTGATGCTCTGTCTCTAATTGCACCTAGTGGTGCAACAGAATTGCACAGACTTTCTAACACTATTTTCGTAATTTCTTCGTAATTTATTCGTAATGACCTCTTAAAAATTCAGTTCCCAGGAAAAATAACAGCTTTCGCTGACGACATTGTTTTTACTTTTTCTCGCAATAACGAACAACAACTTTGGAATGATATTGAAGACAGTCTTATGATTCTAAAAAAATGATGTAGTAGTAACAAAATGAGTGTTAATGTAAGAAAAACTAAATACACGAATATGGGTTTTGCTGGTTTTAATTTTAAATATAATATTAAATTACATGATCTTAATTGTATTCAAAAGCTGACATGCAAATATGAAACAATTGAAAAAGTCAACTATTTCAAATACTTAGGAATAATAATAGATAATAAAATGACTTGGAAAAATCATGTAATAAGTATACAAAAATATTTAGGGGGTAATATAAGAAAATTCTATTATCTCCGAATTTTTTTGCGATCCATACACTTCACACAGAATTCTATATTACTCACTAATCAATTCAAAACTGCAATATGGAATCCAAATATGGGCAGGCACATTCAAGACGTTCATTAAGAAACTAAGAATAAGGCAAAACAAATTTATCCGTATTATCCCGTAAAGTCGCTAGGGTGAATCGCGACATGGACTATGTGGCAAAAGCGCTCGGATTCACCTTTGTGGATCCAAACGGGTGGATCTCGGAGAGCGCCCTAGGTCGGGACGGCGTCCACCTCAACCGGAGGGGCGTGGCGGCACTCAGTGGCCTCTACACCAGAGTTGCTGAGTTCTGCACACGCCCTCCGGTCGCCCGTTGACGCTGTGAATGTCCGACGATCTTGCGCCCTGCGGTCGAATGGCGGGCAATGGCGATAGGAGCGGAGGCTGAGGGTTTCGCTTTGGTGACGGAAGATTCAGCGGTGACGTGTGTGACGGTGGAGAAAGCGGAGACGGCGACGGCGACGGCGACGGCGACGGCGACGGCGACGGCGACGACGGGGGCGACGACGGGGGCGACGACGGGGGCAACGACGGGGCCGACGACGGGGGCGACGACGGGGGCGACGACGGGGGCGACGACGGGGGCGACGACGGGGGCGGCTACGAAAGCTGCAGTGGCTGCAGCAAAAACGACGGTGGCGGCGGTGATGGTGAGAGCGGGAGGAGACCTACACTACGGCGATACGGGACGGAAGAGTGGACACCGTAAATGTTCAGGTGAGAAAAGGCTTCACAAGGCTATTGCAGGTGAACTGTTGCAGTATAAAAAATAAAGAAATCGAATTTTGGAATTTAGTAGATACTTGTGATCTTGATGTAATAATAGGAACTGAATCTTGGCTAACGGAAGAAATAACTAACTCTGAAGTTTTTCGTCCGAATTACAGATCGTTTAGGAGAGATAGAAATACTAGAGGTGGGGGAATATTTATTTGTGTTAAGAATGTAATAGATATAAGGAGAAATTGGGTCAGTAAAGAATTTGAGATAATGGGGATAGAAATAAGTGATTCAGGGAATGTATTAGAAATTATTGCTTGCTATAGGCCACCGAATGAAAATTACGCGATTTTGGAAGCCATTTCTGAGAAAATAGAAAACACCAATAGTCATCCTATAGTTATTGCTGGAGACTTGAATACTCCAGACGCAAATTGGAAAGGCGCCGTGAGCGAAGCGAAAGTACAACAGTTAGTGAACAGACTCGTCTGGGAAGGGGGATTAGCGCAGGTAGTAGATAGATCCACGCGGCAGGAAGCGCTTCTAGATGTTTTCTTAATTAGGCCTCGAGAGCTTTTCTTATCTTGCGACGTCGTTGATGGCATAAGCGACCACAAAGCGGTGTTAGTAGACTTAGACATGAGTATTTTACAGAAAAGAATTTCTAAGGGAACCAAAATATGGCAGTTCAAGAAGGCTAATACAGAGGGGCTTCAACACTACCTTAGAGAACAGTACGATTGTTTTCTGAGAATAGAGGGGGGCATGGAGGAAATTTGGAACGCGTTTAAGAGCATTCTAGACAAAACATTGCAAACGTTCGTGCCGTACATATACTTAAAAAGTAATTCAGACCCCGAATATTACAATGCGAAAATTCGACGTCTGAAGAGGAAAACTCGAAAGGCTTTCAATAACAGAAATCGTAGTGAAAATCATAAGATACATTATCGTAATTGTTCGAAAGAATTAGAGCAGGAAAAGAAAATGGCGCAGGAGACTTTTTTAAAGCATATTCTCGACAAGGAGGGAAATAATTGGTCGGGGTTTTACAAATACGTTCGCAGAAGAAGAGGAAATAAAGAAGAAATTCCTATCGTTAAAGATACGAAAAATAGGTTACTTACAGATGATCGGGAAAAAGCAAACGCTTTCAATGTCTACTTCAGTTCCGTATTTAAAACAAAATCTCAACTCACTCAGATATCGAGGGAAGCTGTGCCAAATCAGTTTAATATAGAGGTAAACACATTGCAAAAACGAATTAAATCTATGAAAAATGGGAAATTGCGGGGTCCAGATGCCATTTCAGCTGTCATAATTAAACTCGGTGGAGAGGCAATATTACCGTATCTAACAAGATTATTTCAGGTTTCGATCAACAATTCAAGCGTGCCCGATGATTGGAAGCTAGCTACCGTTGTTCCGATTTTCAAGAGTGGTGATAGAACTGTATTAGCCAATTATAGACCAGTAAGTCTCACGTCAATTGTATGTAAGCTAATGGAGCACTTGATAACTAGCTATATTAGACAAGTATGGGAAAGAAAAGAATGGCTTTTTCAGGGACAGCATGGTTTTAGGAACGGTTTCTCTTGCGAGAGTCAGGTAGTGTCATTGTTTCAGGATATAGCTGATGAAGTTGATAATAGTGGGAGGGTGGACGCCGTGATAATAGATTTCGCGAAGGCATTTGATGTTGTTCCACACGATAAATTGGTTCATAAATTAATGCAATCGGGTATTGACCCCAGAGTTGTGGCGTGGATTGACGAGCTTCTTCGAGATAGGAAACAAAGTCCGAGTTGGACAACAATTTTCGACTCAAGCAAAAGTAACTTCAGGGATCCCTCAAGGAAGCGTTATTGGACCTCTCCTGTTTCTCGCATTTGTGAATGACCTGCCAGACAATTTATATTCAAAGG
>BLKR01016552.1:0-24931 GCA_011170035.1 Teleogryllus occipitalis | reverse complement strand
TTTTATTTATTTATTTATTTTACGTCAAAAAAACCGTTAAAAACTGCGTATGACGTGCTATGGGGAAAAGTGAATTGTGTGCACATTTTCAAAATTCTGTGATCCCTACACTAAGTCATATACTACTTACATTTTGAATTTTGAAAGGGAGAAAAAAAACAAAAAAACTCCCATGTAATAAAATCTATTTTCAAGGATAAATAAGCAATAAATTTTGAATTTTGAAAGGGAGAAAAAAACAAACAAAAAAACTCCCATGTAATAAAATCTATTTTCAAGGATAAATAAGCAATAAATTTTGGCTCATTACTTCCTGCCGCGACAACATGGAAACGATAATTTGAATAATTGTATTTCCCACTGAATTCTAGAAGACGTGCACAGAAAATGAAGTTGCATTTATGTCCAGAAGTAAAACAAGGGGCCATCTCAGCCTTTGCTCAATGGATCAAGGAAACTGGACGAAAAACCTGATCGAGATGGGGGTCATTGACCCGGAGGCTGTAGTACAATACTTGTTACAGGTTGTTTATACACATTTATACAGTCCAAATGGTAAATAATGCATTATGTATCATTGTTAAAAATTAATGTTACTTTTCTTGTGATGCTCAGTATAGTCTCTAATTGTATAGAAACAGTTATGCAGCAGAAACGATTTCACTCGGGATTTAAACTTTTCTATTGAATATAATCGTTTAATGTCATCTGGCAAAGTGTTGTAAAATAATGTACATGTATTGTATGTGAATTTTTTGTAATGAGCTGTTGATACTGTCACCTGATGAATATGATTTCTACGTCGAGTGTTATAGTAATAGACTTCGGCATGTTGTCATGGATAGATTGTGTTCAGAGCCAGTATCATTTATTTCTCCAGGTTTTTGCTCACCACTTCTCCATCGTTTGGATATATTCATAAAATGTGTGATGATTTTTTTTCTATACGTTTTAACTCTGACCGGAAGGTCCTAGGGTTCGAGTCCCGACGGTGGTGGCAGGATTTTCGACGCTTGCCGCATTGCTAGGTCGAATTCAGTCGTTGTCTGGCGGAGATATAACGACCTACTGCTATGATCGGTAGTTTTCCATGGTTTCACCGATCAACACTAGACGAATACCGGAGTAGTACCTTAGCAAATGGGCGACGGACCGCTCGTAATGTTTCCTTCGTTGTCGTATCCTCGCTCCTTATACACTTACACTAACATGCACTACACTACAACACATGCAGGGATACCAGTCGGGAACTTAGTACTAGCCACGTCTGAGGTGGTGATCTGCTTGTAGTAGATATCTGGTTGGGGAACACCAAGCTAACCCAAGTGTAGGTCCTCGCCGGATCTCTCCATCTAGCGGGGGAAGTTCTCTCCCACCTCTTGAGGAAGAAACATGCAATACACTTACAGGACTTAGCGGTTGACGCTCTTCCAAACACGAAATAATCAACGCTCCATCCGGATCGAAAGTTTGAGAGCGCACTGCTTAAAGGTAATTCGGCGAAACAGCCTGGTGTGTAGACTGAGCCTCATATTTTCCTCGAAGGCGAGCGCTGCGTTGAGTAGCCCCTGGGGATGAGCATGTTTATTTAATTGCCCTGCGTTGAGCCCGCGAGCGCCGTCGTCGGCAGCGTAGACGGCTGAGCCGATGAGGACGGAGCGGAGCGCGTCCTCCCGTCCCACCTGCGTTGCGCCTCGGCTTTGTCTCCGGGGCGGATCGAAGCGCAATCAGGCGCCGCACCGCCTCTCGCTTCGCGCATTCCGCTCCCCGACGACCCGCCCGCGCACAATCGGAACCGCCCGACGACGCGGCGCGTCGTTCATTTGCCCGCGCCATTGTTGGCCCCGCGCCGCGCCGCCGCCGGGGAATATTAAAAGTAGCGCCTGGAGTGCGCGCGGCGCGGCGCTATTGTCGCGTGGGGCGCTGGCGCGCGGAAGAACGCGGTGGGATGTGGCGCGGGGGGAGGGACGGGGTGCAACGCGTGCGTTGGTGGGCGTTGTCTCCAAAGGGCTTCTCGGCGCTCAAAGGCGTTCCGAAGGGGCGATGCGGGGGAGGGCGGCGCCAACGGGGCGTGGGGGGCGGGGCACCTTCGGTTGGCGCATATTTAAGGGAGACCTGTGGCGCGCCGGGCCTCGCGCTTTGCGTGAATGTGGAATTTCGCGGCGCAATTTATGGCGCGAACCCGTGTTCAGTTCTTAGAAACGGCTACCAACGGCTGCTCCACTCCTCTACTGCCAAATGTTATGAATAAAATTAGCATAAATCCTTGAACCCTGACCTGCTTCTGAATCCAATGGAGCGGCAGGGGTAGAGGATTTGTGTATTTATGCGCGCCCGGGGACCCCCGACGCGCTGCTCCGTGGATTCCGCAAAGCACAGGTGCCCCTATCAGCGATTCTTCCCCTTCCTGGTGGGCAGTCTGGACAGCACATCATTCTGACCTTCCTGTCGCGGCCGAAATGCTGCTGATTAGAGCCACACAATTGTTTCCAAAAAGTACGATGCACATAGCTAAAGAAGAGTAAATAAAATACTTTCCTACAACTCTGCAATAAATTAAATCATTTTACCTTGAATATTATTCGAAAATTGTGATAAGGTAATATAAACTTCGATTTTTTGAAATGGCCGATGACATTACGGTATAATAGATACATATTTCTAGTAGAAAAGTGTCATAACTCAAATAATTGAATTTTGAGCTACATGCATTATTTAAAGTGCAATTTTACGCTCTTTCGTCCTTGAATAGTGTTGTTTCTTTTTAGCCTTTTAACACCTGTAATTTTAGATAATTCCTAGCGATGTTCGTACTTCATAAATGTGATTTGACAACCTAGTTTTATATCTTTAAAGCGGATCTCGAAAAATCAGCTTATTTGAATTAGAACACATTTCTGCTGGAGGGTGCGGGTGATAGGCAAATATTAAATTGTGGGCAATTGCCACTGCTAAACAGAAAGGCGCATATAACAGCCACTGCAAAACAGAAAGGCGCTTGTTTGGTTGTTAGCAATTGAAGCATAGCGAGTTGTTTGCAAGTGTGGATTTAATAAATCGGTTACAGCTAACCGTTTTATCGTTCGAAGATTTTAGGTATTTATAGAATATTTAAAGGTAATGTTTATCAATATAATAATAATAATAATAATAATAATAATAATAATAATAATAATAATAATAATAATAATAAAATGCTTTTGTACAGTTGCTGTGGGGGACGTATATAAAAAAACAAGAAAGAAAACTGCAAAATATGTTTAACATTCCTTATTCGATCAACTGAGGCCTACGACTCCATTTGAGCCGCAAACACTTAGTCACTATGCAGACAACTCATTAACATAATGATTCCTCAGATTATTTTGAGTATTAATAGCAACACATTCGTACTACGAAAAAGTATATCGCATACATGCAGAAACCATTGAAAGTGTAACAAGTCAACGATCAAGGAAATGGGTTCGTTAGAAACGTCTATGAAGTATGGACCATTATTATTATTATTATTATTATTATTATTATTATTATTATTATTATTATTATTATTATTATTAACAACACGTGGGTCAATTGCACTGTATATCAAACCTAGCTCTTATTTTCAGCATTCACTTATTGTTTAAGGATTCCCATATTCTTGAAGTGTCGACTAAACTCGACCCCGAGCGGTGCGTGACGGGCATGTACTTGCGTTGCCCTGAGGAAGGCGAGGTACCGGATGGGCGCGGCCGCAGGCGTCACAGGGTTGCGTAGGGCGGCGCAAGGTTCTGAATTCCGCGCGCATTCCCAAGGAGCCCTCGCCCCGGGCCAAGACGCCCAGCGCAGGCCGCCCAGGTATTCGGGCGATCGCCTCAAAGCCACGCCCCCATCCACCCACCCCAGCCGCCTTTGACACAGCGAAACGACCTCGCCCCGGCAACGAAGCCGCCCGCGAGGGATAGGGCGGCTCAGTTGCGGAGTGCCAAAATACCTCGTTGCCGAAGGACGAGCCAGTGGGAGAGGAGATGCAAGAACGTGGGGACGCTCTCCGACGCACCGATTTTTGCTCGTTCTGCGCAGGACCCGATACGTCACGAAGCACGTTTGACTTCGTTCATGACGTCACAAAGCACTTCGTTTGAAAACTCAAGTGAGACGTCGCTGTCCACCATGCGGCATGGCAAGGGAGAAATGCCAGTGAGAAGTCTGAAATCGGCATAACGTGACAACGTAAAGCGCTGACCAACCAAACATAACACGGACATACAAGTATTGTATTTTTCACAGAGCAGGAAACCACTTACTCTCCTCTGCCGAGTTGTTTGCTTAAATTGCGTTCGTAATGTTCCCCAATCGTGCATTGGTTGTGCCCCCTCGCACAAAGTATCCACTTTCGATTCCTGATTTTATCTCTCAGTGTTCCTGAATGTATCGCTCTTCAATTTTTCACAACAGTTTTCCCGCATTTTGTTCACCTTTGTGGGGTTGGAGCGATTTTGCAATCCAATACCAGAGCACTCCAGAACACAGAGAAAAACAGTGTTCACTGGTAGTTGGAACACATTGTATTTTTCATATAAAAGAGAAAAAAGCCTGGAAATACTGGAAAATCATGTGAAAATTACAAGCACCCTAGAACCCCATAGAGCTTTCTTCTCCAAGCATGACGTGAAACGAACGATTTTTATGAAATTGTCAAATGACAAATGACAAATGTCAAATGACATAATAGACATTTCAAATTGAATCCATTTCTGACTTCAATTTGAATCCATTTCTGAATGAAAGATTACATTTTCTTCCAAATTTCTTTCGCATTGAAATTTCCTTTCACATTTTCTGGGGATACCCTTCTCAAGTTTTTCTGATCAGCTTTAGGTGTAATGATTTAGGCAGTGACTTACGAGGGTCGTTCAATAATTAAAGAGACAAATTGGTCTAGGCAAATAAACTTAATTTTTGAAAAACAGGACTTTTCCTTCTTTTCGATGTATTCATCACCAAGATTTATGCCATTGCCCCACCGGATTACCAGTTTTTTATACCCGATGCAATGAACTATTTATCTTGTTGTTTGAACAAATTTCCCACAAATTTTTTGACATCTTTGTTATCCTGGAACTTCTCCTCACGTAATGCCTCCTTCAGTGGACAAAACAAATGAATATCACATGGTGCTAAATCAGGGCTGTGAGGGGGGATGAGGCAGTACCTCCCAATCCATGTTTTCGATGGTTTCACGAGTTTGTTGAGCAGTGTGAGGACATGCGTTGTCTTGCTGGAGTCTCACAGCTCTCCTTTGAGATCCACGACGTCTCTCATGGTTGACTTCACCTTCTTCAACAAGCATATCCGAATAGTATTGTTCGCTGTTCTTCGAGATCACAAAAAAACGCCCCTACAGCGTCCCAAAACACCGTCAACAGGACTTTTTCTGCTGATGGGACCAGAACGATGTTCGTCAGATGTTCTCAGAGCCTCGCCCAATTTTAAACTGTTCTACCCTCTTGAAAAAAATTCTGCGGTTCATCCAACATTCATCATACATATTAGTCCTTCCAGAATATATATATATATATATATATATATATATATATATATATATATATATATATAATGTTTTTCAAATTCAGCAAGTAAAGAAAGAATCACAGAACATTGTTCAACTAAAGTGAAATTTTCAAGTGGACTCGCTATCTTTCAACTTAATTTTGAGGTTATAAACACAACATTGATGATCGTCCAGATGGTCAGGGCTCATCCCAGTGATGCCAACTTAAAGTACTAAAATGACCAAACTTTCCCTGCCTTTTTTCTCCAGAACAATTTGTCTCTTTAATTATTGAATGACCCTCGTATATTGAGCTTTGCTTTCACGCCAGATATGACAGCATACGAGAATCTCCAACGCTCGTGAAATGGCGACAACAAAAAATTCTGAGGACATTGGGAAATTGACGATAATTTTAATCGATCATTTAATCACTATGTATGTGGTGCTAAACGTATCCGAACGGAAATTTTATATGTAATCCAGTACCCGGAATATCATTTGAAGGTAAATGTGTTTGATGAGGTAGCCTCTAAATGGAGGAAGCTGCCTGATTGGGTTTCGCTACGGCGAGCGCAGTCATTTATCACGCTGCCTCGACGCTGCGCCTATTTGATAACTTGAGTGCATTGTTGCGCCCCACTAACATTTCCCTTCGTTTGGGTACACAGCACATGACGTGGGACGCGGCATCTATTAAATATTTGGACACTTATGCGTAATTGATTGCAAGAGAATGATGCTAGAGTGTTTTCCAAAGAATCGTATTACTCACGTTCTCTAGATTTGTCCGTGGGTGTGTCTTAGTTTTACTGACGGACACCAACAATCAGTTTCGATCGTTCTGGGTGATGAGACCAGTGTGCCGAGACCTCTGTCCAACAATGGTAGTCCCGATTCTGCCGGACGGTACAATATAAGAAAGCAATACCTGATCCATGCTACTGCAACAAGGGAACGTATGTAAATATGCTGCATCGTGACAGAAGTTCGCGGAAATAGTTGCATTATGACAGGTACTTTGATGTGCAGCTGTGAATGCAACTTGTCAAAAGTACTGGGCTATGAGTTGGCGAGTCCAAGCAACCATATTGGAAGAGCCGGTACAGAGTCGGAGTAACCGAGCAATACTGGTTAAAGGAGCCAGCCCACCGAGTCGGCGTTTCGAGCAATACTGGTTGGACGAACCAACCTTCCGAATCGACGTATTGGAGCAGTACTGGTTTGAGGAACATGGCTACCGAGTTAACTTATGTACAAATTCCTTCTTGGTTTTACAAGTTACTAAATGTTGACGTGTTTAGGACTGAAGGAAAGGTTATGAGTGGTGCGTGGAATTAATAGGATATTCATAGTATATTTTTGATTCAGCAACAGACGTGTATATTTAACTACACAATCTCTCTAAAATTATTTTCTTCGTCAGAGCTTATGGTCCTTATCATAAACGAAACCCATCAACTACAACAAACTTCGCATAGAGCACGCTCCGCCGACACTGCCGAGAAAAGCGGTTCCGAGAGTTCCGATTGTTGACAGAGACCTTCGCATAGATTTCACTGACACATTCGGAGGACGTGCACCCTCGGAGACTACGAAAGCAAACTATCAATCGATAATAGATTGCGTTTCGTTCGGTTCTACTTCGATTTGTTTACGTCTGCACTTTCTGATATGGAATGCTCTTTGGTGTATTAGCGTGCGTCTTGAATACTGATTAATTGTTAAATTGAATCCTTGTATATTTCATTTTAACACACTTGCTGTAGGACCTGATTCAGGGTGGATCAACGGGGCTGACTCAACATTGTGCGACTGCGAATGTGTTCCTTTAATAGTTGAAATTTCATTTATTGACGCAAATAATTTGTTGCTTAATTATGGAGAAATAAGTTAAAGTTATTCCGTTCGTATCCTATATTTTCTGTACAAGTCGCTTCCGTCTAAACTTGTTTTTCCTATGTATGAATGGCGCTTTCCACTCGACTGGGGCTAAAACAGATCTTAAAAGCTAGTGTACAAGTTTGCCGCGAAAAATATTATTTGGAAAGTGCGATAAGATAAAAACAGGATTGCACAACAAACGTTATTTCCATTAGAGAACATCGATTCGAAACTTCTGTAAAGCAGACATGGTTACTTTCACAGATTGATTAGTGATTTCGGGCTCGTCAACTACTAATATCATTAGTCCCTTAAGTATAGTGCATGATTTTATCGTGAGAAGTGCCGGTCATCCCCATTGGAGGGAGAGGTCAGGTCCCACCTACGCGTCGTCTTGCGGAGGTTTCCCTCACCAGGTATCTCCTTCCAGCGGAGCACCGCCCCAGCCGGGGCAAGCTCAAAGCCCCCGACTGATCTCCCGAAATGTGTGGTAGTGTCGTGCATGTAAGTGTGTGTAAGAGGGGAGAATAGGACAAGGAAGAGGAAGGAAAGATCGCGCGCGGTCCGTGGCCCGTTTGTTAGGGTTCTACTGCTCCAGCGGTCGCCTAGTGATGATCGAAGAAACCACGGAAAACTATCAGAATAGCTGGCCTCTAGAATTCCTCACCAGACAGTGGTTGAATTCGTCCTACCTCTGCAGCCAGAGTCGAAACTCCGGCCATTGTCTGGACTCGAATCTTAGGCCTTCCCGGTCAGAGGCACCATAGCGACATCAATTGATTCCCTGAGCCAACTTAAGACGGGTACTTCCACCGTCTTTCGCCTGCTCTACCGTGCCGCCAAGCAACAGAGGTTGGGCAGCCACACTCCAGTGCGCCCGGGGCATGGGAGGGGCGCGAGTAATGAGGCGCGGAGGATTGAAGCTGCCGGTTGATCCGCTGGGGCGCGGCGACGCGACGAGTGTGTCCGCGAGGGTTCGAGCCACCTCTGCCGGGCGCCGCGCCGCGCCGCGCCGGGCCGGGCCGGCGATGGCGAGGGGGGCGTGGCCTTAATGAAGCCGTCGCCCGCAGCGGCCACGCGGCGCCCCGGCGAGCGCCTAACGAAGCGGAATGCTCCCCCGCCCCCGCCCCGGAACAACAGGACGTGCGCCCGTCCGGAACCCTCTGCCTCGCTCCGGGCGTCTTCAGAGGTCGGGAGCGACCGGCGCCTCTTTCTGCCTACGGGGGCGCAAGTTCGATTCCTCGCTCCTCAGTCTATACGCGCGCATCAATCTTTCGTCTCTTATTACTTTTCTATCGCATCTACAGATATGTTCAGTGCAGCCTAATAGTGAATAAAGAAGTCAGTTGCAGCCCAAATGTGGGTGGAAATCAGTGATGGCGCTCGTCGCAATTTTAGTGAGTTGCCGTGAAATAATTAGATTGGGCGAAGCAATGTTCTAAAGTAGAGGTTACAAGCTTTAATCTTATTTAAATTAAAAATATTTTGGATAAACTTTTATCGAACTATGGCCATTTGAAAAGTGGCTATTTATTTCATTTTAACGTAAGATTGGCCAAATTCGAGTTAATGTGACGCACTGTTTGAGTCAAATATGTAATGTTTAATGATCATAAAATTGTTGTGGGTAACGTGGGCACCACCTTAGCCAAAAATCAGTTGATAAAATAGCCATAAATATTTATTCTTTATTTTCTAAAAAGTAGCGAAAAAGACCTAAAGATTTATGGGGTTTGTGGCACCCCTAAACCCATTTTAAAAACAGTTTTATTGGTCCCGATGTTGATTTTGAATCGAAAACAAACGGTATTCCACTGTTCTTCGTCTCACTAGTAACTACGAAATTGTCATACTGCAAAGTCATAGAACGTATACGTGATTATCATAATCATATCACAGAAGAAGAAAATTTAATTTTCTTTTTCGTAGGGCTTTTATCCAGCCTACAGCCGGTTGCCCTTTACGTCCCTATGTGACGCATGTTTGACCATGTACTGAACCCCAACACACTTGTAGACTCCTCTGATCTGGTGTCAACAGAACTAGAGGCCCTCCGCGACAACACATACATGAGAGGCAAGGGACATACAACCGTGCCACAGACGGGACTCGAACCCGCGACCCTTCGGACCTAAGCGCTGAGTCGGTAGCCACATCGGCTATCCAGGCCGGCAGAAAATTTATTATTATTATTATTATTATTATTATTATTATTATTATTATTATTATTATTATTATTATTATACTGGGAAAAGAATAACCATTTCCTGCAAAGGAATGAAAATTTGGTATTATTTTCACTAATCTTTATTATTGTAATTAATTGTAATAATTCATAAGTAATTGTTCCGACAGTTGTTTTTTCACACAGTTCACGCCCACTTTTCTTGTTCGTAATTAAATGATTTGGTTGTCTAGTTAATGCAATCCACACAATTTAAAAGTCAAATATTATGTATTTAGAAAACAATTCTATAAGACCCAAGTTGACATAGTTCGTAACTAATCTTGATAGTTTACTATTAGACCATACTAGTTTGTTGGGGTCCTAATTAATCTATAATTGTTTTATTGTTTTTCGTTTGTCCAACTGGTTCGGTGTGGTCCAGCAATTTCCATCTCGTTCAGTCTTCTTACATTTTTCCGTGTCTTGTTTTCTTATACTCTTGGGGTGGTTCATTCAGCGATTGATTTATTAACCCTCGAATGGGAACATCTAGCTGTCAGGTAGACACAGTCTCTATTGTATCAATGGGAGCGTTATAAGTACGCCAAGCGTCTTCACCCTTATCCAGTGCTTCAATACGCTTATAATCTTCAAGGAGAGAGGGTCCCTGCTGTGGCGTGTGACCTTTTCAAGTAAACTATTATTTTTTTGAAAATAGGGATACCTCATAGGCAGATGTTCTCACAGTTGTAGATTTTGATATCTGCTTTGAGATAGGTGCGTGGTTTATAATCTGCTTCTCGAGCAGATTTATTTTATTCAATTGCTTTGTACATACTATTCAAATTGTTTTCTGTCAATAGTTTTATGGGTTTTCGTGTTAATTACTTAGAAAGTGTTGACTTTGGTTAGCTGTAGATAATATGACAAGGATTTTGCCAAAACAAATTTTTTGCCAAAGTTTCGTCGCTCTTAATCCTTGACTGTGTGGCGGGTTGCCGAGAGTTCAGAGGCGCTTAATTAATAAATCAGCAACCCCCATGTCCAATTTAATTCAAACCACTCTTTAAACACACCCACTACTAATAAAAACAATGTGTGAAAATCTCAGTGAAATCCGTCGAGTAGTTTTTGCGTCTATTTGAGACACACATACGCAGATTCCCTTTTATTTACGTATATATATATTACCATTTTTGCGTCAGGGACGCATCCGTGCGCAATCTGGATTGATCGCGTGAGCGCGCGCGCATGTGTTTATGGGGGCTGGTGAGAGTCTTGTGCGTCCGGCAGCTGTCGCGTGGCCCTCGCATGTGTTGACGAGGCCCTGGATTGACGCATGCATATTTAGACGCGCTGGAACGGTTCTTGGGTAACAGTTGTTTTTGTTGTGTTGCAGGTGAGTATGCGGCGCTGCGCTGGCCGGAAGCCCATTCGGTTGTCCGGCACCCCTGCCCCCTCCCGCTCTCCAACTGACAGGTACAGTGCCCTTCGCAAGCTGGTAAAAAAGGGAAATGGGAGTCTGTAATTGAAAGTGGGAGAGCTGCCTGGATAACATGGGGTTTTGTAATTCTGTGTCGTGTGTCTGCTATATAACTGAGTTTATTTTGTACTGATATGTTATTGTTTGTTATTGCCTTCGATACGAAGCTCGATAAACACTGCATAACTTACCTGGATCGAGAGAGCCGCCGTTACGGGGAAAACAATTGAATGAAGCTACATGTGTTTTGGAGGGAATTATGAAATGAAGTTATGGGAGGAAATATGAAAAGACAAACCGAGTCAAGTGAACATCCAGTTAATTAGTAAATAAATTAATCTAAATCATCCAAACTGGGTAAAAAATAAAATCATGTACAGGCGTTAACTGTTTATAATGATCTCGGGTGAGAAAAAGCCCTTTGGTCAAAGGCCCGGGCTTTCCGTCTCCGTTCAATCAATGGAACCATTACAACGTCATTAACGCATAAAAACTATTACCTACCTATTTTGCGTGGAGTGATTAAATGCGTCTCTATTGAGACGGAGCAATGCGAATTGTGTGTAAAGAATGAGAGTGTCATTAGTGGCGAAGGAAGAGGATGTGGGAGTCAGCGAGTGGGCAGCGCCGGCAGGAGGCCGCGAGCGCCTGCTCAGCTGCTCCTCACGTGAGGGGCGCCCTGCGCGACCCCAAGCGGACGAGAGGGAACCATTAGTCCTAATTTCCGCGGGGTAGGTACCGGGGCGCGGCGGGTAGGGGAGAATGGAGCGGGGGACCCGCCGTCGCCTCGTGGCGGGGGAGAGAGGAGTTGAGGCCGTCGTCGGCGCCTCGTGCCGGGGCGGGGCGGTGTAGCCTGGGGCCGAAGCCGACGACGCATTGTGTGGAAGGCGACTGTGGGAACCCAGGGCGCGTGTAAGGAGTGGTGAATCCCAACAAATGGCTGAAGTGGGCCATCCGTCCCGGCACAGGGCGCCCCGCAAGCGCTGCCCGTCACAGGGACTCCCCCGCCGCAGGGCACACAGCGTCAGGATTATTCTTCCGATGATTGATGAATGCATTGCCATGTATCCGTGCGAATATTGGCTTCTGTTTACTTACGTGATTCGCAACCGACATCAGTGGCTCAGTGTCAACTTGCAGATTTTCTTGCAGCGCGTAGAATTGGTCTGCAGTTTTTTTTCGCGGCGGAAGCGTCGTAATACGCGGTGCCATGTTCTCGCACTCTAGGACGGCGTGCGTCGTTCGTCGTGTCTGAGTTGCCTAAAGGCGCTTTTACACCACTTTTCGGGCAGATTGGGCGTACAGAATTCGTGCGGTTCAGGCTGCGAGATTTCTGCATGAAAACTTTTGAGCATTTTCGATTTTGTTTTTCATACAGGAAGCCTACTGTTTGAATTATATCCTATATCAGCAGAATCGTTCCCTGGCGTATTTGTTTACGGCGTAAATCGTTCATCCGTTTCAATTTTCTGGTTTGGTTAGGTGCAATTCAGGAGATTAGCTGAGCCGATTCATTGTATTGGCCTGTTGGATGAGAGTTCTCGGCTTTGCTAGTGATTTTATTTTACTGTCACTTCCAAATGTGAGGTTATTGGATCTCACTTCTCTAAGCTAAGACTTCCTCCGTTCGGGGCGTTTTTCTGCGCATCCGCTGAAGTCTTCACAGCCACAATGCTTGTTGCAACAACAATGACCTTTATAACTTTTTATTTCTCCATGTTTCATTAGTACTCAAAATAACGATTAATAAAGTAGCTCTTAACGCACGTAAAGAAATTTAGCGACTGAAAGTAGTCGGACGGCACAATTTGGCAATTCATTTGCAACCTGACAGAGCCCCTACCGGCTTCTCGTAACAGTTCGTACAGAAAATGTGCAGGCACTGTAAACGACTTTTGGCTTTTCTAGTTTGGGATCTTGAAGTTTCTGTAAGAGAATCTGCACGACAGCTGTATCGTGCAAAAGGCCTTAAAGGTGTCCGTGGGCAACTGCAGGGCGGTCTCTAGCACTAGTGGCTGCTACCTAACGTATTCGTCGCACCGCGTCGCTGGAATCGCTTGGTCCTCGCCATGACTATGAATCGGCGCTCGCAATGAATAGTCGACGAGGGCACGCGGATCATCTGCAACGCTAACAAGGGAATGGTCCGTGGCATCCTGTCGAAACTCACCTTGATTTTGTTTCTCAGCGATGCCTAAGATCACATTTGGTTCAAATGACCATTTTCGCTACTGAAACAATGTTGTTCTAAAAAAAACTTAATATTGTGATTATTTATTAATTGTGCGTACCGTGAGGAATTGGACAATCCTGTGAAACTACAGGTATCTCCAGATCACCGTCAACCTGTGCGACTACAGTGACGTAAAAATGTAGTGAAACATAAAGCTTTACCTAATGAATAGTTAATATTTGTGTTGATCATTGAAGTTTGAATGTTAAATAATCGTGATTGATTTTAATTACTGTTTATTTAATATTAGGTAGTAAATATAAGACTGGAATATGGAAAATTCACTTATTTCAGAGCAGTAAAAGCGAAATTTTCAATTGCGAAATATATGTGGAAAATTGTATACATTACATCTTTTATACTTTTTTGAGTAACTTCTGCTAAAACTTTTCATGTGAATGTCATATGCCCCCCTCCAACTTTCATTCATTCATTCATTCATTAAAAAATAAATGTATTTCGCGTTAATGGGTCAGTAGTCCGACTTCGCCGGTCAGCTATCGGTGTCTCCCGTGCCTGGGCCTGCTGAAATTCCCATGCTTGGGGCTAAGAGCGAAATGAGGCGACAATGACGTATTAAAAATAAATAAATAAATATAAAAAACGAGCAGGTTCCGACATGTTTCGACCGTCCATTCCCCCACTAGAGGCAGCCAGTGCTGTCAGAGATCGCTGCGGCACCCCCGCCCTCGTTTCGCCGTCTTGCGGGGCAGAGTGTGGGGCTTACTCGCTCCCATTGTGGCCGGGGGCTGGGGCGGGGGCGACACCGGAGCACATCAGGTGGGGCAGGTAACCCCGGGCGGGCAAAGGAGCAGCACCGCGAGGGTTCGCGTGCCAGCGGCGGCGGCGGCGGCGGCGGCGGCGGGCCCGCGCGGCTCTTGACTCGGCGCTGGCGGGGCGGCTCCGTTTGCGTTTGCACAAACATCTGCGCGAGGGGGGGGGGAAGCGGCCGTTGGGGCCCAGTGCACCACATTGCAACGAGGAAGAGAGCGCGCCGTGGACCCTGGCTTCAGGCTAACACTGGGGGTGCACTGCGGCGGCATGTGGCGCAGCCTAAAGACGGTTCCACACATTCGGCATTCTCCAAGCAGCGAGCTAGCGCTCGCCCAATCCCGAGCAGCTGACGTGTTCGGCGAATGTTCGCTCCCTTTGATGTGTCCAAAAGACCGACACGCGGTGGGTAGGGCAAACACCGAATGTTCGTCGCTCGGCAAATAGCAAGCAACTCATACACACTCCTCGGGATTCGGCGAGCGGTTGCTCCGTATTCGCCAAATAACGAATGTGTGTAGCCGCCTTAAGAATGAGCCAAAGTTACAGCTAGTGCTGACAACATAACTGAAGGTTTTGTGGTCGTTGTGTCCTTAGACTCCCTTCCTGAATTCGTTCGTTTGTAGTTGGCTAACTTGTAAATGGCTTCGACGCTTCATTTTGTGATGTCCTCGTTCGACAAAAATATAGTGCGCCGCGAGAAATAATTGCAATTAGGGAGTGCAGTGTTATGTGCTCTTATGTAAAAATTCTTTTTTTCTATAAACATTACATTGAATTTACATTTTGTGTGATAAATATTATGTTTATTTGAAAACCGATACTTGAATGTGAGATTCGTACTGGTGCACGTGTTCCCGGCTATTGTGCTGTTGTGTGTCGAGCTGTGATTGAGAGTTTTCTATTTAAATTCGTAGCAGTTTTTCTTTTTACTGATTGTGAGAGCATGTTAAGAGATTTTCCACGTACGCAATTAAATTTAAATATTTCCCGGACTCGCGTACCTGCATATACCTAAGCGAATCTCGTAGACTTCTGCATAGGGATGCTTTCACAGGAGCCATAAACACTTTACGAAGAGGCGTGGCTGAACAGCGGTCGCAGCGAAGGGATACTTCTGATCTGAATTGCATGTGATGTTCATTTGTTTAGCGAACTGTCACTTCGGCTCATTCTCAAGAAAATCCTTCTATAACACTGGGAGCGCGATGCTCGCGTCTCTTCTATCACGTCTCCGAGAGCTCAGCCAACTTCCCTGCGTGTCTCGTTCCACTTCGTTAATTCCAGTATTCCAATCCTGAAATTGAAACCAATAGTGTTTAACTATAGATAAAAACAATGTCCGAATCAGGGGCGATGTATCGGAAAAAATTTATCGCTTTTTCTGTCAGATTTTTCTTACCGTTCCTTCCTCCTGGCCAATAATAAGCTGCGATTTTTCTATCTTAGGACGCGGTTTGAATTGATCGCTCTGTTGACGTGCAAATAAACCGCGTATGTACTGTAACCTAACCTCTTTGATTTTAACACCCTTTCTGTTATTTTCAATATTTGGTGCATTTTGGAACTCTGTTGGACGTAATTTCATTCATAGAATGGTCATATTAAATACCACTCATGCTTTGGAAAGTCTCAGATAAATCTCCTCTTCGCTTCGTTACTCGAGGATTTATTGACAATTTCCATATCACTAGTGGTATTACCTATGATAATTCAATAACACGTATAGGCTGTAACAAACATGTACTCTCTTCCAAATTGAACAGAAACTGTAAGTGCAATGTATTTCTCAATATACTTCTGAAAAATCTCATTATTCCTATTATCAATTCAATTCCCTAACGTCTTGCCTTCTCTCGCAAGTATGCAATCTTTAACACACCAGACTAGATTCCACGAATCCAACTCATGTTCGAAATTAACATTCCATAAAAAGTGTCATATCATCATCCTTCGCTATTTGGTGCGTCTGATATCCGTCCATACGCGCTTTAGATATCCATTTTAGTGCAAAAGGAGTTTACGTTGTCGCGTAAGAGCTTATCTAAAAAACACTCGAGTAATGTTATGTTTTTGACGCAGAACTGAATTATTGGACATGTTACACATGTTTAAATTGACCACTGCCAGACAAATATTACCAATATGTTCTACTGTAACAATTCGGCAACTTCTTTTGAATGTGTGCCTAGCTATTATTGAGGTTTTCTAAATACTATGAAAATTGGAATTGCGGAATTGATCTTTGCAAATAAACATCGCAGTTAATAGTTTGCTTCTATTAGTTGGACATTTTGGTGACGAACAATGTGCGCTTAGTTCGTCAAGAGAGCTCCACTATAACTTGAGACGAGAAATCTCGTAACATTAAAACTCTTACATCACGACAAAAAAAAAGTGCTACATTAAGAAGAGAAATGAGGCCTTTTGAAACGCATAGTGTGTTTCGGAAGAGCATTCTAGAAAATGAACTCCATAGTCTAATTTATCTCGCCATAATTCGAAATTTTCTATTTTACATCTCGAAAACTCAAAACGGAATTTGAAATCTTCTATAAGTTGACTTTTCATTCTTCGGATGTTTCCCTTTTGCTTTTATATTTATGACATTTTAGAATTGAGGGCCATTTTTAAAAATTCTTTATCTTTTCGTAGACATAATAAAGTGTTTTTCCTAATCTAAATACTCATCGTTATATACTTCGACGTTTCGATTCTTCGAACGTGTCTCATTTGTTAGAGCATCGTGTCTGAGTCGGTCAATCTAATGCGTCTTATGTGCGGACGATTGGATCAAAGAGCTGACGCTAAAATTCAGTGCGTTAAGTGACAGTAACTGATTACGTTTGTGTTAAATTGGATATGTAGTTGTATATTATATCTTCAATATACCCCACAATAATTTCGAAACTTCGCTTTTGTAAGAATATTCTAAATCTCAAAACTTTGTAACTGTCTATCGGAACTTCGGAAATGTAGAAAGGAAAATAGCAAAGAGTGGCGATTTAGCGAAGAAGATGCAAGCAAATTCGAAAAGAGAGAAACTTCTAGAGGTCTAGAACGTTGAAAGCAAATCTGATATATCTTAGAAAACTAATTGTGTCATTATGCAAGTGAATTCCTCTATTATGTACTCACGTGGAAATTGTTTGTTTGAGCCAGTTCCCTTGCTTCAGGGAAGCAATATCGCGCTTCTGACAGTGGGTAAATCTGCCTCAACGACAAGTGCCGGCTACTTGAAGTATTGCGTATCATGTGATGTGGGAAACGCAAACGAGGACGTGGGTTGTCGAAGCGCGCGCGGGAGATGCCGTGAGTAGTGCGCGACACCGCCCTGCCCCCGCCAGCGCCGCCTCCGCCGTCTCCGTCGCCGCCGCCGCCTCCGCCGCCTCCGCCTCTTCCGCCGTCTCCGCCATCTCCGCCGCCTTCACCGCCTCTGCCACCTTCACCGCCTCCACCGCCTCCACCGCCTCCTCCGCCGCTTCCGCCGCTTCCGCCGCCTCCGCCGCCTCCTCCGCCGCCTCCTCCGCCGCCTCCTCCGCCGCCTCCTCTTCCGCCGCCTCCTCTTCCGCCGCCTCCTCTTCCGCCGCCTCCTCCGCCGCCGCCTCCTCCGCCGCCGCCGCCTCCGCCGCCGCCGCCTCCGCCGCCGCCTCCGCCGCCGCCGCCTCCGCCGCCGCCGCCTCCGCCGCCGCCTCCGCCGCCGCCTCCGCTCCGCCGCCTGCCTTCCGCCCGCCGCCTCCTCCCGCCGCCTGCCTCCGCTGCCGCCTCCCTCCTCCGCCGCCCTCCGCCGCCGCCTCCGCCGCCGCTCCCGCCGCCTCCGCCGCCTCCGCCGCCGCCTCCGCCGCCGCCCCCGCCGCCGCAAACTCTGCCTCCGCCCGGCCCCCTCCTACACCGCCACCTCGCGGGTCCTCGCCCCATCAGTGCTGCCTCCGCCGCCGCCTCCTGTTCCACTGCCGCCTCGCAGAGCCCCGATTCCGCCAACGCTGCCTCCTCCGCCGCCTCGCAGGCTCTTTCCACGCCCCCGCCTTTGGATCTACCGCACCCTCGCGGACACCTATCTCCGCCTCCGCAAAATCTGCCTTCGCCCGGCTCGCTCCTACACCGCCACCTCGCGGGTCCCTGCCCTCCGTCAAAGCTGCCTCCATCCGCGCATCCACCTTCACCCGCCGCCTTACGGGCCTCCGCTCCCGCCCACCTCTATCGCCGCCTCGCATGCCCCCGACTCCAGCAATGCTCCCTCAGCCCCCGCCTCTTTCTCCTCTGCTCCCTCGCGAGCACCCGCTTCCACCTCAGTCCCTGCTTCTGCCCTATCACCAGCTCCTCCGCCGCCCAGTTGGACTCGCCCACGCATCCACCTGCACCGCCGCCTTGCGGGGCCCCGCCTCCGCCCCCGGGTCTTCCTCTACTGTTGCCTTGCGAGGCCCCGCTTCCGCCTCTGCCCTATATCCAGCTCCACCGCCACCTAGTGCGCCCCGCCCACGCTTCGACCTCCAGCGCCACCTTGCGGCCCCCGCCTCCGCCAACGCTGCCTCCGCCCTCGCCTCTTCCTCCACCACCGCCTAGTGCGCCCCGCCCCCGCCGCCGCTGCGTTCCCACACGCGCCGCGCCGCCCGCACCTGAGCGGAGCCACCTGCGGGTGACGTCAGCGAGCATTGGGAACGCGCGGGCCCGACTGCGTCGAGGGCCCTCCAACCGGTTCCCGCGCTTTGTTAATGGGCATTAACGTCCGCGCGCGCCCTCACTCCACTCGCGTCGACTCGACTCGTCTCGCCTCGGAAGAGGAACTGGGAAAGAAAGCGCGCCGGCGGGCGGCGCCTGCCCGCGCCTGGCCTCGCCGCAGACACTCGCGCGGACGCCGCCGCCGCCGGCCCTGTTCGCGTTGCGGCTCTCCGCAGCCACTCGCACCATACTGGTTTGCACGCTAGTTGCTACGCACTAGTGGTTTAAGCATTGAAATTTACGCTTAAGCACTAGTGGGTTACACGGCTTGTGGCTAAGCCACTAACCATGCACTAGTGGCTTAGGTGTATCAGGGCAATAATTGATGTCACTGCAGTGCCTCTGACCGTGAGGTTCCACTCCCGACGTTGACAGGATTTGCGACACTAGCTACAGAGCTAGGTCGAATTCAGCCGCTGTCTGCAGGAGAACCCTAGAGGTCAGGCTCCTCTGATCGGTAGTTTTCCGTGCTTTCTGCGATAAATTCCAGGCGAATGCCAGAGAAGTTCCCTAAAAAAGGGACCGCGAACCACGCGGGATCTTTCCTTCCTCTTCTATCCTCACCCTTACACTTATACTCACCACAGGCACTACCCTATCCCGCTGGTCGGGAGGCCAGCCAGTCGCGAGATTAGAGCTTGTTCAGTCTACGGCGAAGTCCCGCTGGTGAGTGATTCCTAATCCCGACCTGCAGTACTAAAGCATGCACTACACGTACGGGACTCATTACCTTAGTGATTGACGCGCTCGAAGACACTAATCAATTAATCAGTCACTTCGCAGCCTGCATGCTGCACACAGCGCGAACCGTCTCAAGAGCAGGTTGGGCTGAATGTCCTTGGGCTTTGAGGCGACGATCTGGTTCATTTCCTGCACGCTTTCTTCATTGACCTCGCACGCCTCCTCGGAAGAAGAGCGTCTGGGGAAGGAAAGCGAGTCGCCGGTTTCCGTGGGCGGACAGAGGCCTGGCCGTGTTCCCACTGCGGTTAACGCCTTTGCGGTTTCCCAGGCCGCACTCCGAACATTGCTGAGGAAGGAGCAAAGGAATTGGGTCGATGGCGCTCGACGAGGCAGACTTTCTTACGCGTTCTATTAATTCGCAGGTCTCTAGGTACCACCTTTGAAGAACTGTGGAAGACTGCCCTGGCTCTCCGGCCCCCTCGTCCCGCTCGCAGCGCAGTCAGACGGCTACTTTTTCTGAAGCTCTCGCACAGTACCTTGGAAGCCGCAAATGGGATTGGCTTGATAACCTGGGGCCGTCGACGCGTTAAATCGCGCGCCCCCTCGATCCCGCTCGCAGCGCAGTCAGACGGCTACTTTTTCTGAAGCTCTCGCACAGTACCTTGGAAGCCGCAAATGGGATTGGCTTGATAACCTGGGGCCGTCGACGCGTTAAATCGCCGCATGTTGGTAATTTGCGTCAACGCCTCTGTGGCCGGCCAGTGAGGAGAAATGGGGAAAAGGTAGATCCGGCGACGCGACCGACTCGCGGGTTTAACGCACGAGCGTAATTTCTGCCTTTGTTTTCTCTTGCCGTTCCGGCGGCGCTCCTACCGCGACCGGACGTTAGGGATGGGCGATTTAATCGCGATTAGTACAATATTCGATTATTTTATACGATTAATCGAGAAATTGAAATTGATTATTTTTACACCGATTAATTTTTCCAATTTTTTGCTCGATTATTTTAATTCAAATATTAATTTTCAAGATGAGCAAAATATGAAAGTACATGTGTACTTTTGAAATTTAGCAACGGAATTTCGTATCTGTTTAATCTCTCTCCAACTGCAAAATATAATAGAGGCAAACATAAACGATTAATTTCTTATTAGTAAAACTAATAAAATGAAAAGTCACTATGTATGTTCCAATACTTCAGTGATGGTATTAAATTTAGTATGAAATAAGAAAGAGACAGAATTAGCTGTTTTCCTAGAATCGTTCTCAACAAAATACATAGACAGATTACAATTATTGGTGTTACTGTTTCTAGAAATTCTATTACTATTTTCTTTTTAAACTGTATTACAGACTGTAACTGTAAAGTTACTAAAGGATTGATTGATTAACACATCAAAAATTAACAATGTTAGCCATTGTTTAAAACATGTGAAAAATTAATAGAATATATAAGATTAATCAATTAATACGGAACGATTAATTTATGCATATTAATGTAATGAAAAATAATCGATTAGATATTTATCAATTATTACTTAATAATCGCACATCCCTACCGGACGTTGGACGACTGGTCCAGTGGTTGAGGAGATCCTCCTTGATAGACACCTCGCGAACTATTCTCACTACAGATGCGCGCCGCGTGAACCGTCTCTTCAGTTCCCGTTGATCGTGGTGCTCCATTGCCGAAATGAACAGCTTGATTGATTATTCTGTTTCCAAGAGGGTCAACTCCCGTTAGTGTAGTGCGTGCTATTCAAAAGGGAAGTGGCTATATTCCTTCCCCCCTCAGCTAGAATGACATCCGGCACCGACCTACACGTAAGCTTTCGGGCTTTCCACCTCCACGTATCTCCTCCAATGTCGCACCGCCCCAGTCGGAACGAGCTCTTTAAGTTCCCGACACGTGAGGCTGCGGAGTGCATGCAAGTGTAAGAGAATGTCTGGAACAGGAGACCCTGATGAGGAAGGAAAGATCGCACTCGGTGCGTGACCCGTTTTCTAGAGTACTGCTCCGGTATTCCCCTGGCATTGATCTGATAAACCATGGCAAACTACCGATCAGAGTTGTCGAGCACCAAAAATTCTCCTCCAGGCAGCACTGCCGAATTCGACCTACTAGCTACGTATCAAAAATCCGGCACCGTCTGGACTCATACCCTCGGCATTCTGTAGGCTGTGATCTCCCGGCCAGTGACACCGCAGAGCCACCATTTGTTGCCCCGAGCCATCTCAGCCGACGGATGAACCGGTTCTCCTTCCCGGCGCTGCAGCCGCCAGCGCGGAGGGGCCTGGAGGAGGAGCAGCCGGTGCCGCCACCGCCGCGAACACGCCCCTCCGGCGCGGCGCCGTCACAACGCGGCAGCGGGGAGGAAACGGCGCGCCGCGTATTAAAATTCATGTTTTTCCTAAGATTTTAAGAAGCAACGATGCTTTCAGCTGCTTCGAAGTTGGCGGGGGCTTAAGCAGGGTTTACGTTGCTGGCGCCACGCGGGGGGAGGGGTGCATACGGGACGTCCCCTCCTGAAGGGGTTCTCGGCTTCCTCCTCGTACACGTGAAGAGAAGTTATGGGAAATGAGGTATAGGGAAAGGTTTACAGGGAGGGTTACGAGATTCATCCTTTTTTAATGAACAGGAAGTGAGTAAACTCTATGTAGTGTGTGGAAGTCAATACTTTGTTGAACGTTCCGCCGATGGAAAGGTAGGCGTCGTGTGTGCGTGTGCCTGATGTGTGTGCGTGGGCGTATGTTCGTGTGTGTGTATGTGTGAGGGCGTGAGGTGCGGCTCGGAGCGTTGCCCCCGGGGCCATGCTGCCTCGGCGCCTCTTTCTTCAAGGCCCCGGGCAACTGGCAGAGGCCGCGTTGGCTTCCGCCATCTGTAGCCTTGAGTCCTATCCCTCTCTCTCTCTCTCTCTCTCTCTCTCTCTCTCTCTCTCTCTCTCTCTCTCGCTCTCGCTCTCCACCTCTATGTGTCTCTCTTTTCTCTCTCCTCTGTCCATTTTCTCTCCTCTCTCTCTCTCTCTCTCTCTCTCTCTCTCTCACACACACACACACTCACTCACTCACACACACTGCTGACGACCTACATCCCTTAGCACTGGCACCAGAACTTACGGCTCAAGATAGCCGTTTTGTCCCATTCTAAATTTCAGAAAAAACTGAGTTTCAACTATTTAAATCGAGATATTTCCTACCAAGAAGTTTAATATACGATTGAGTTTTATCACGTCAGTATCTAACGCGAGTGCGCATGATGATTCTTCTTCATGGTCGAGGTCAATTTCTCTCTTATGTTAAGGTCCTCGGTCTCAGATAAAAGTAACGTTTAGAATCCTTAAGAGACTTTACACGGGGATGTGCCAATCCGTGTTTATGTTTGTAATTTTGTGTAATCTTCAAAAATCCTTTCTTACTAATTTTTTTTCACTTAACACTGAAATGCCATAAGTCAAGGAATTGTCCACTGATTAGATTCACGTTAGGTTAGAAAACGCATATATTATCTTTGTGAACATTCCTTGTGTCCTCAATGTTCAAGAATTAAATGCTGCATTTAGGAAGAAGTTAAAATTATGATTGTGTGCTTATTTTACTTTTATAATATTTCAAACTCTTCCAAACAATGTAAAATACATAAAAAAATCCCCTCATATAAAGAAATTAAAATGTATGAAAACATGACATTACGATTTAAAATTTATTTTGATATCACGTCTTTGTACGTAATAGTATGTTTTGTTACAGAAACATAAACTGTTATAAAAATTATAAACAATTATGAAATTTCTCTTCGAATATTTCGACTAGCAAATACAGGGTGAAGACTGTCAAGAACGTATTCAGGAGAAAGTGTCATTTTAAATCAGATCGAAACTAGATTTAAATAAACGTTTGATTTTCATAAGAAGCTATGATGTGACATATTTGTTGCTCAGGAATCCAGAAAGTTCACGCTGCAGGTATAAGAGTCCTCTTTATAAAAGTATATCATGAAGAAGTTGGTCGATTTCTCGCCTTTGAGGGGAATTGTCTGCGTGAAACGATCAAATGCCGAAAGTGAAATTTTGTACCTCTCAACCGCGGCGTACCTGGAAATGACATCCTTTAGCCCTGGGGACGACGTGCGGGAGAAACGCCATGCAGACGTTGGCAAAGACCGCCCGTGGGTGGCGGGAGGGGGGTAGGAATAAGAAATATCGAATCTGCGACATCCCAGAGGAGAGGTTTTCGGTCGCTTTGCTCCTCCGAGAAATCGGATGCTCTCGAGACGACGCGAGTGATCGGAGGGAACAAAGGACGCCAAGTGGATGCAGAGAAATTGCTTTCGAGAGATTCTGAGCGCAGTGGGTCTTCGAGTGGAGAGAGCGACTGCGCGCGCTGCCCTTGCCCGGCTTAGCCCAGCCCAGCCCAGCCCAGCCCAGCCCAGCCCAGCCCGGCCCGGCCCGGCCCGGCCCGGCCCGGCCCGGCCCAGCCCGGCCCGGCCCGGCCCGGCCCAGCCCAGCCCAGCCCAGCCCAGCCCGGCCCAGCCCCGGCCAGCCCGACACTGGCCAACCCAGGCACAGCCCGGCCGACACTGGCCAACCCGACACCAGCCCAGCCCGACACTGGCCAACCGACACAGCCAGCCCGACACTGGCCAACCCGACACAGCCCAGCCTGACACTGGTAACCCGACACCCAGCCCAGCCGACACTGGCCAACCCGACACAGCCCAGCCCGGCGCTTTGGCCGGCCCGACACAGCCGGCGAGCACTGGCCAACCCGACACAGCCCAGCCCGACGCAGCCAGCCCGACACAGCTGGCCGACACTGGCCAACCCGACCCACAGCCCAATGACACTGGCCAGCCCGACTGGCCAGCCGACACTGGCCAACCCGACACAGCCCAGCCCGACACTACAGCCAGCCCGACACAGCCCAGCCAGGAAACGCCTGTTAACGGCGCGCAGCCGGCCGAGCGCAAACAGCCCGACGGCCCAACCCGACACTGGCCAACCCGACACTGGCCAACCCGACACTGGCCAACCCGACACTGGCCAACCCGACACTGGCCAACCCGACACTGGCCAGCCCAGTCCGGTCCAGCCCGGCCCGGCCCGGCCCTGCCCGCACGGTGTGCTGCATTCACTTCACTCGGGAGAATTAAGCAGGGAACCCATTTGGAGCGGCCCGCCCGGCACGGGGCAGCCCCGCGCGGTACAGCCCAGCCCCGACCGAAATGTTTCGCATGCTATTCAGTTAGACGCCACCCAATGCGACCGCCCGGCCCGGCCCCGACCCGCCCCGATCCGCCCGGCCCCGCCGGGAATGTTTCCCCGAGAATAAAATCCGGAGGCGGCGGCCGGCCGAGGCGGCGCGGCGAGTGGCCTAGGGAGGGGTTGAGGAGTCCTTCCAGGAACTAACCGCTGCATGGGTCTTGCAAGCTATTGTTATCGGGTGTCTCTCACCATCTTCCTT
>BLKR01016551.1:0-24969 GCA_011170035.1 Teleogryllus occipitalis | reverse complement strand
GAGACGAAACGGACTTTGTCCATCTCATGGGTCAATTGAGAGATGGCTACAACTCCAGTGTCGCCATCACAACATTTAAAAGCCACGCTAATGACGTCAGGGGATGACGCGCAGCGACGGTTGTGTGCAAACCCGCGACCGAATAGATGTCAGCCAATGAGGAGAAGGCCGATAAGACCTAAAATTGCCATTGGCCGGCGTCGGTCACGCGAGGTGTCCGAAAACCATCACCTCGGCAGGTCGCGCAAGCGAACATTCTTCTTCTTCTGAAAACCGTCGCAGGGGCAAGTCGATTCATTTTCTTCGCAAATTTCGTCGTGGAGGCAAGGCGAAACTATTTGGCTATGAGATTTAAGGGCGGAAACGAACTTTGTATTTCGTGGAATAATTAGTTTTTCCCGAAGCAGTTCAGTTAAGTGTTGTGCGCGAGCTACGAAACGTTAAAAGGTAATTGTCACACAAAGGCCGACCTAACACTGACTAGTAAATTCACTAGGCTCGAGTTAGAGCAGAGTAAAAACTCACAAGCTCGTTTCATCTACAATTACGTAATCGTGAGCTGCACCATCGAAAAAAATGTAAAATCGCCGATCCGAGCCGAACGCCGCCAGGAAGACCCGTCTACTAGAACCTGTAGCAAAGAAGAAGTCAATTAAATGTATAAATTTATCACGGACATTTTAGAACGTGAGTAAAACTCGACGCCGCACGCATCCGAGAAGGAGGAAGGAGGTTTGGATCATCGCGAGGAGAGCTTCGCAGGGAAGACGCTGCCAGTCGCCTAAGGTCGCCGCCAGCGACACCGCTTCCGTGCAAGCGAAGCAAGTTGCTGCCCTCAGTCCCCGAGCGGACCCGACGAGGTCATCCATCCCGATTTCAACCCTGCGGGCACGCCACTTGCAGCAAAAGCTGAACCCCAAAGTACACGCCGCCGAGAGCCGTGGGACGATAGTGAGTACCCGTAAATCCACGGAATTCTTAGAGAATTTGCTTTTGTGTAAAAGAAATCCTATGCCCTCTTGTAAAATTTGCATTTGAGATTATGTTAAATTTCATTTTATGGGTGAAGGCATCACTAATCTGCCTTGTTACTTGATAAAAATTCAGATAAAGAAAGTGTAAACTAGGTTAAATAATGTAAGGTTGTAGAAAGTGTAATTAGAAAATTAGGATGACCAATATTACGAATATTTCCGCGTCAGCTGGTTGCGTAGGAGTGCATTGTATTATAGGTTAATGACATTTGAAATCAGTAGCGTCAGACATGAGATTCTGATCGCAGAATTAGTAACGATAAAATCCACAGTACTTTTTGAGATTTTACATTAGGAACCTAATGATTGCTTGTGCTATACTTGTGAAATCACGCAGAGCAGAGGTTTGTGTGTTAAAGTTTTGTACAAATTTTGTATCATCGAAGTTTTTATTAAATAAAGCCTATAGTAGCGCTTGTTGTTAATGTGTGTGAGTTTCCTCAGTCATATTCCAAGCAGGGTTTCCTGGGAAAGAAATACTTTCAATTTGAATAAACAACTGGTAGGCCCGGCGACAGAGCGGCGGAGAAGACGTCGCATGTGGCTGGTGACACCACGCTAGAATAAGATCTCGTGGGTATAACCGCCCTGACCCTTCATCAGTTGGTGAATGCACGGCGCGTCGCAAAAGACGACGATATATATATATATATATATATATATATATATATATATATATATATATATATATATATATTGATGTCAACCCCTGCCGCTTTAGTTTTCACAACCGAAAACAAAGAGAATACACGTGTGTCCATATATATGGATAATAAGATTATAAGATTCAATTCATATAATAAGATTCAACACTCTTAACAAAAATTGTTTCTCAACGTTAAACCCATTTCTTAATACTAAGCATAGAAATAGAAAGCAAAAGAACTGCGTTGAAATGGGCACAAAAAGATTTTGGACACCTGAAGGTAAATGTTTAATATGATGTATTATGTTACAGAAAATGGCGACGTACGTGTCTTGGGTCATTCTTTCACATTTCTCCGTCGTCGCCCGGGCCCTTCATTGTCGATCACTTACCATGTGAGCCCAGCAGTTAGTATCACTGTGGTAAAATGGTTCGAATAATGGAATGTATTGTTGGAGAATGTGAAATGGTAATCCCTGGGCATAATGAGTGCGTATTGATATGGGAGATGTCATGACAGACCGTTTGGGTTACAGGAAAAAAACTGTTCAATGATCATCATGTCTTACAAAAATCAAGTTACCTAAACGACAAACTACGATCAACATAAATGTACACTTCAATTAGCATACAAATAAACAGTAAAGGATATTTAACATTTAAGCATCTCATTTTTAAAAAAATTCAAATTCAAACTTTTCTTCCAAGAAATAATGTACATGTACTTTACCCCATACTGTACCATGTTCGGACGCAACTTTGATATTTTGTGTGCGATAGTGTGATTTCCGCTAATTTCCGCGCCGGTGAACGGCCTCAAATTCTATTGTAGCTCTTCTGACGGTCCGGCTTAAGGTAGTTCATATGTACTTGGCTGTCTGGGAGACGCCGCGTTCAAGGCACAGGTGCCGGTGTTTCGGCCGCCATTCTGCGTCCTTCCTCAGGGCATAATACTGGGAAGATCGCAAAATGGCGGCCGAAACGTCGACACCTGTACTTTCGACGCGGCCTCTCTCGGACAGCCAAGTACATACGGACTGCAGTCGCGGAAGCTTACGCTCTTAGGCGGTTCATGGCATCAATTTCACGCCCGTTCTTCGGCATGTAGAGATTGCGAACTCTAGTAAGTTAGTTATCTTGCCCGTGACCTTGACATCCCTGGCATAGACTTATCGCTACAGCACCCCACGGCTCGTTGTCTGTGAGGTTGACTGCAGCAAACGAAAAAACAAACATTTCCTAGCTGCCGACGATCCAAAAGATTCTAATTTCCGAAGTTCTCAAGTGCAAGAAAAGCGCATCACGGATGTCTGCCTCTTACAAAATTATCAACGTGAGTTGCGTAGTTGCATACATAAACATTTGCAAAAATTGTGTACCACCTAATCAATATGTAGAATTTTAAAATACCTCGTGACGCCGTTGTGTTACGCAGTCGTTTCAACTCGTGGTCTCAATTTGGTGCGCGTAAATCTGGACACTACGTGCGGGTTACACCATCGGTATTATTCCTACACCTGGCGAATGCCGGAGCAGTACCCTAACATTCGGGCCACGGAATGCAAGCGATCTTTCCTTTCTCTCCCATCCTCACCACTTACTTACACACACACTTCGTCGGTTACACTACCACACATGTCGGGAAACGTGTCCCAGGTGAAGCGGACCCCTACTGGTGGGAGGTACGTGGTAGGGGGAAACCTCGCTAGCCGACGTGAGGGTCGGCACCGGATCTCGCCATCCAGCGGGGGAAGATCACCGCCACCGCCAGTGATATAAATAGGCACTACACTAACGGGACTAATCACCTTAGCCGTTCGCGCGCCCGGAAACACTAATCAATCGGACAGGGAGCGGTAGCTCAGTGCATCAACTGATGTCACTGCAGCGCCTTTGACCGGGAGGTCCTACGTTCGAGTCCTGACGGCGGCAGGATTTTCGAAACTAACTGCTCAGCTAGGTCAATTTCAGTCGCTGTCTGGAGGAGAATTCTAGCGGCCAGCTGCTCTGATCGGTAGTTTTCCGTGGTTTCTCCGATCAACATCAGGCGAATGCCGGAGCAGTACCCTACGAAACGGGCCACGGACCGCGCGCGATCTGTCCTTCATCTTTCTTGTCCTATTCTCTCCCCTTACTCACACACTTACACTAACATACACTACACTACCACATATTCCAGGAGACCGGTCTGGAGCTTAGAGCTTGTCCCGGCTGGGGCGGTGCCCCGCTGGTGGGAGAGTCCTGGGTAGGGGGAAACACAACTAGCCCACCGTAGGTCGGCGCCGGATCTCGCCATCCAGCGGAGGAAGATCACCGCCATCTCTCGAGAAAAACATGCACTTCACTAACGGGACTAATGACCAATAGCAGTTGACGTGCCCGGAAACACGAAAAAATCAATGAATCAATCAATCAACTAATCAATCGGTATTCGACCCTTTTGTGGCGTCATTTCGGCCCACTGTGTCCGGCACGGCATTGGACGCCGGGGCGGGGCGGGGCGGGGCGGTGGCAGGCGGGGCGCGAGACGCTGGCCGAGGAATGACTGGGCACGTGCGTTGACTCAGCCGCCGCGCGCTGTGAGTTTCACCTCGCCCACTGTCAACTCGACGTCCCCTAAGGCTTCATTAGTTTCAGTTTGCTCGCAGACTCGATTTTCCGAGCTTCCCTTGCAAGCTTGTTTTCATTCGGAGAGGCAAAGGACGCAGATTTTATGTAGTACATTGTACTGTTCGGAATGTCATAAATATGAGACACACAGCACATGTCTGCATTTCACTCTACGTGCTTGAAAATGTGTGAATATTTTATTTTGTAATATATTTATGAGGTGCAGAATCGCTCATCGCTCTCATTTTAGTGTTTGACACATTTTACGTACGGGAAGGACATGCGTATAGTCGTCGTAAACACAAAAATACACTTAAATTGACAAATTCCAAGTCATTTTTTATCGTTATTTTTTTATCCAAATTCAAGACTGCTTCGGGGAAATGCGTGCCAGAGATTCACAAAAATCAGGTCATCTGATATTATATTACTTACGAAGTGAATTATAATAAGTAGTCTTTACATATTTCATCATCATCATCATCATCATCATCATCAAGGACTAGGTAGAATGGCCTGTTCCGTCACCAAGAAGATCGTCTCTCCATCTTCTTCTAGGTCTATCTGGAGCTCGAGTTTCTTGGGGTGCGTAGTGGAGGAGCTTATTTGGTAGTCTTTCAAGAGTCATCCGTTGGATACGATGGAACCATTTTGCTTTTCGCACTTGGATTCTTATATTGAGGTTGAATATTTTTAGTTCGCTTCTGATGTCTTCGCTTCTTATGTGGTCTAGAAGCGTATATCCTGCAACAGATCTTAGAAATCGCATTTCAGCAGCCTCGATTTTCCTTCTGTCTGAGCGATTCATGCTCCAATTTTCGCAACTATATTAGAGTACAGGAAACGCCATCACCTTGTAAAATTTCATTTGTGTGTCCTTTCTTACTTTGTTTTTAAGATTTCTTTGAATTGTTCCACACATTGCCTGAAATTTATTGAGTTTTTTCTGGATGTCATTCTTGTTGCAATAGATGTTATGACCGAGGTAGTTAAATTCTTACACTTGTTCTAGAATGGTGTTTTCTACAATTATTTTGCACCTCAAATGATGCTTGCCCACAAAAGCCACTACTTTAGGTTTCAGAGTAGATATCCGCAACTCGTAATTCTATAGTATATTTTGCAAGGTATAAATGTCATTCTGCAATCTATCCTCCGTGTTTTCCCAAATAACCTGATCGTCAGCAATTAAAATTGTTCTTAAGCCTGTTCCAGACTCTCCAATGCTTTCTGCTGGTAAAGCTCTCTGCCATTCCTTTATGGCATTGTCAATATATAAGCTAAAAAGTGCATGGGATAGTGGGCATCCTTGTTTTACTCATCTGTTAATTATCTCTTGTTTTCTCCCAATTCTAGTTCCCATGTCAATACATATTTCATTATTACTGTACAAGCTTTTCATAACGTTTATCCCGTGGTTTGGAATTCTCTGAATCTTAAGAAAATCACAACTTTTTCCTGGACCCTAAGTCAAAAGCTTTTACAAAATCTACGAAGAGAATGCAGGTAGGAAGGTTGAATACCCTACGCTTTTGTATTAACTGCTCCATTACAAAGACACAGTCTGCACATGATAGCCCTCTCCTGAAGGCACATTGTTATTTTCCAAGAAAAACTTCATTAATGACATTTATCCTTCGCGTTACAATTTTTCTACGCAATTTTACTTTACATGTTTATGATACGAAAAATATTTGGGTATCCTAGTTGCTATACACTCTTCCACGAATAGGTATATAGGGACCAACACATTATTATGTACATAGTGCACAGAATTTGATAACAAACTACAAAAGAAACAAATTCTCAAGTAGTCTATAAATTTCCATATCAAGTTGCGTATTAAAATATGATCTTATCCAAATAAAATTATAGCACATAAGAACAACTTATTTTTTACATTTTTAAATCATCAAAGGGCAATTTGTATTTGATCAATATTTTACAAATAACAAAATGTTTTTTTAATATCTCAAATAAAACTCTACCGCCGTCTCCAAGCGTTGATGGGAAAGAACTTACCTCCAAAACGACAGCTTCGCAGCGATAGCACAGGTACACCAACCGCAGCACTAACAGGCCGACATGCGTGCACATGGACACGAAGTACCATGCGGGGAACGAGGGCGACGTTGGATTGAAACTTACCACAGCGAAGAACAGCAGCATCACCACCTAGACATCAGTACCGTATTTAGTCCATTGTGGGTCATGTCCCATTTTGGGAACGAGTTTTTAAACTTTTTTTATCTTACATGACATTTCAATAATATAATAAATGTTTGTTATAAGACTTATAATAGCTTGTTATTTCAATAGCACATCGACTTTTAATGTGCAATTATTATTGTTACGTGTACATTAAATGGTGAAAATTGACAAAGATCTCGTTTTTTTTAGGTAGAATGTAAACGCATTCGAAACCCACTTGACTTGCAGTGTTTACAAGTTAGGGTGTTGTGATTACTTGGAATATTTAGCTACATGTGGTAGGGATTTCAAAAACGGAGTTCCAGGAGTTAGATAACCCCAGAGACGCAAAATAGCATGCGTCCCATCTTGTGGACAATGGCCACATTCGCTTTCATCTTTAGTATGCTCTGAGCGTTCCAGCGTGTACGCTACCGTCAAAGTGCACTTCTTGTTATTTTCATACTACGCTATTAACTTGGGTTGTAAATTTCGCATAGTGTGAAATGGAATCAAAGAATCTACTGTTCTGTCCGGGAGACGCCGCGTGCGCGTCGTAGGCACAGATGTCAATGTTTCGGCAGCCATTCTGCGACCTTAGAGCGAAATGCGTTTCTGGGCCTAGGACGCTGCAACTCCCGGGCAGCCAAATAGATTCTTAGATTTTATTTCACACTCAACGCCACTTCACACCCAACGCCGGTCGCAAAAGCCTACCAGTACGAAACCAACGAAGTAGTGAGAGTGCTGCGTGGTCATTCATGAAAAATACATGAATTTACATGAAAATACATACATTTCATACACGAAAAATGCTTTGATGGTTCAAAAAAAATTATTTGATAAAGCATCAATTTAATTTTGAATATATGCAAGTAAAAAATTTAAACAACGATTGGTATGAACACGATTTATTTGATTCGTTCTTTCGAAACTGTTATCTTAACAGATACAAGTGTCCATTTACAATGCAAAGAGATAGTGAAAATGGCCATCGTTCGAAAAATAAGAATAAAAAGGGGAGCTGTGCAACCGGACGGTCATCTTGCGGTCTTCGTCCCTGTGCTGCCTGTTTGTGAAAAGTTTATTTATCCTGTGCCGCGCTGCTCCCGCAGCTGTTAATTTGGCGTTATGAATTCTCCTGAGTACAGGGGAAACATAACCCCAGTTTCTTCGAATGTTCAACCTGAAATTGATGAAAAGATGTCTTACGCCAACGTTATATCTACCGATGTCTTCCCCAGCAAAGAACAAGCTGTTGTGTTCGAGTCCCAAGATGGATTAACTCTCAAAGACTACATTACTAAACTAGCAACCATTATAAACGCCAGTGGCATAAGGTTTGTTTCACGAATATCTAACAGTAGAATATGTGTTTTTTAAGTAATAATAATAATAATAATAATAATAATAATAATAATAATAATAATAATGTCTTTATTAATGGCGAGGCTCAGGCCGTAGGGCCTGCTCTTCCGCCTAACCACTGAGTCTACATTGATACAGAGTAGTAACATATAAGAGGGGAGGGAAATCTGTACATTTAAGTAGTACACAAGTGGCAGAAAACCTAGCTGCAAATCACAGTACGGTAAACATTAAAGATCGCATAGTAAGCATAAGACTCCTTGGGTTATCATCTCAAAAGTCTGTCCCATAATACCACATGATGTAATTGAAAGGAACTCTCCAAAAGAAACTTAAAAATTCAATCAAAAATTTCGTTCCTTAAAGCTGGAATACCTGACCCTGGCTTTTCCCATATCATGAGCTTTAGGAGACAAGTATTTATAGCCCCTGAAGATGTAAACAAACTCCCTGAAACAACAACAGTATTCCATGAAGGAACTAATTATATAATCGTTCTCTCAACTGATGATATGGCTTGCTTCCTGTGCAAATCAACCGAGCATCTTGCCAGACAGTGCCCTACTTCACCCCAGTTAACTGAAGAACATGCTCCTAATGAAGTAAACAAATATCCTATAACCCAATCATTACATCACCCATCCGAATCTGCCGATATGCCTAACATATCCGAAGAACCTATTATTAACAGAAAAAAATCCCAACTTTACAAAAAAGACCATTACCTTCAGATTCTTCATCACAATTAGAAACAGAAAATGACAAAAATCAAACTTGTAAAAATGAATACACGAAATCTAAATTAAAGAAGAAAAAGAAACAAGACAAAAGTGATGACAACTCCATGCATGAAAATGCTCATATCAAGAAAGTAGAAGAGTTTATTGTACCCATTAAAAATACTATCTCTAACAATCTTGAAAAGTTCCCTCTTACCTATGAACAGCTGGAAAACTTTCTTGATAATTATTTTGGTTCTAACAACCCCATCGTTATAGCTAAAGATTATACTGATGATATTCAATCCATCATTGAAATGCTAAATGAAATTTACCCCCTACTAAATGAAAGATCGATCAAAAACAGAATCACAAGAATAATTAATAAATTAAAGAAACATAACCAATTACCACAAGAGTCAGGATCTGATATGTCTGAATACAATGATACATTTTCTATAAATTTTATGAATATTCTACAATGGAATGTGGATTCTATTGCAGATTAGAAAGACTACAATTATTATGCATAAACCATAAACCTGAAATAATTTGCATTCAAGAAACCAACTTAAAAGCCAACCATATAGGTATTATAAAAGAATATAAACATTTTCATAAAAATCGATCCACATCCAGCATTGCAAGTGGAGGTGTCGCAACTTATGTTAAAGAGTTCTTAACAGTTAAACAACTTGACATCCAATCTAACATCGAGGTTGTAGCTGTAATAATTCAAGATCATAACCCAGTGTGTTTCTGTAACATTTACCTACCTAACAGCCACAAGTTTGAAATTAATGAGATCAAAGATATAATCAAACTACTCCCCAAACCTTTTGTCCTACTCGGAGATTTTAATTGCCATAACACCTTATGGGGTTCAAAAACAAATGATTCCAGGGGCAATTCCATTGAAGAGCTTGATCTAACACTATTAAATAATGGGCAACCAACTCACTTTAATGTGAGCAATGGTAGCCTCAGTGCTATTGATCTCACCTTATGCTCCACTACAATTGCACCAAGATGCAACTAGTACGCCATAGATGATCCGCACGATAGTGATCATGTTCCCATCTTTATTGACATCAGTATCAGTATTGACATCAGTTCGCATACCAATTCTAACTATGAATCCCCATAAATTGAATTACAACAAAGCTAAATGGTTGAAATACCAAGATCTGATATCCAGGCCGTTGAATGATAATGACATCTTTGAAGGTAATGATGTAAATATTGACAGCATTATCCATAATTTCTCAGAAATAATGTTAAAATCTGCTAATGATTCAATAGAGCAATGAAAAATGCAGAGAAGCAATAAAACGATCCAAGCATGCTTTTAACAGATACAAAAAACATGGTACTGTAGAAAATAAAATTGAATACAAAAAAATGTGAGCTGCTGCAAGAAGGACAGTGAAAGAAAGCAAAATCTCATCCTGGGTCAACTTTGTTTCCAAAATTACCAAAGATCATGATATCAAAAAATCATGGAAAAAAATTAATGCACTCAAAGGTAGAAAAAGATCCAATCAAATTAATTTTCTTCAGTCTACAGATAACCTGTTTATCACTGATCCTGATGCTATTGTTAACGAGTTAGCTAACAATTTTGCCAATAATTCGAGCACTCTAAATTATTCTGAAGCCTTCCAAATTTTTAAGAATGAGAAATAAAATGAACTTTTAACTGACTACGAAGATCTGTGCTCTCAATACATCAATGATCCCATTACATTAAATGAACTAAAGGCTACATTCAATGTCCTCAAAGACTCTACACCTGGCCCTGATAACATCCCCTATATTCTTCTCAAGAAACTACCAATTAATGGTCTTGAAACTCTCCTCAAAATTTACAACTTTATTTGGGAAAATAATGTTTTCCCAAAACATGGACATCCGCAATTGTCATTCCAATTCAAAAGCCAGGGAAAGATCAATCAAGAAGTACTAACTATAGACCGATTGCCCTGACTTGCAACATGTGTAAAATCATGGAAAAAATTATAAACTATAGACTACAGTGGTATTTGGAGTTCAAGAAGATTATATCAGACAACCAATTTGGTTTCAGACGTCATTACTCAACTTTATCCCATCTAGTAAGCATTGATTCTTGTATAAAAGAAGCTTTTTCCAATAAGCAACATGCATTAGTAGTCAACCTTGATATAGAAAAAGCATATGATATGGTAGGGGTGCATCGCATCATACTTAAGTTACAAGAAGTAGGTGTCGGCGGAAATTTGTTGCAATTCATTAAAAACTTTACCAAAAATCGTGTCATTCAAGTAAGGTCCAATGGTAAGCTCTCTGATAAGAAGAACATCGAAAATGGAGTGCCTCAAGGATCCATACTCAGCGTAACACTTTTTCTATTGGCCATCAATGATGCTGACATGGAAATTATCCCCCCAGTCACCGTGAGAAAATATGCAGATGATATCACCATTTTGTGCAAAGTATGAAGCATAGATTAAAGTGAAAAATTATTGCAATCTGCCTTAAATAAAATATATGAATGGTCTCTTAAATCCGGCTTCAAATTCTCTGCTCAGAAAAGTGTCGACATATTATTCTCAAAACAAAATGTAAGCAGAGTTCCTAGACTTAAGCTTAACAACTGCAGTATCAAATGTGATAATACCACCAACATTTTAGGACTGATTTTCTATTCCAAACTGAACTGGAAGAAACATATACAGCACATAGTTGATGATTAAAAAAAGAATAAACATCCAGAAATGCATTTCTTACAACAATTGGGGGGCTGATAAGAGCCTTCTGATATTAACATATAAAGCATTAATTCGATCGAAAATCGACTATGGATCTACTATTATATATGCTTCAGTAAGCAAAAAGGACAACAAGAAACTAGAAGTTATACACAACAAATGTCTTAGAATATGTACCGGATGTTACCATAGCAGTCCCATCGGAAGAGTACTCATTGAAGCCAGAGAACCTAACCTTTCACATCGCAGAGAATATTTGACATTAAAATATACTCTCAAAGCTGCTTCGTCGCCGAACCCTATTATCTACAAAGAATACAACCCTAAATTTCCTCAATGTGATTACCATCCTCGCTACATACCTTTGCATGCGAAAGTAAGGAACATTTTTGAGGAGTTGCATGAACACCAACATCCCATTGAAAAGAAACTTACAATATCCCACCCTGGACGCTTTCGGGTATACAATTTGATATCAACAATTCCGATAATGAAGATTACCACATATTCACCAGTGGTTTTAAGCAGTGAAGTACATGCCTCCGTTGTTACCCAAGATACTACAATTAAACTACAGCTATTTCCCTACGCCAGCCTTACTAGTGCAGAAATCTGTTCTCTCATGACAGCCTTCAAATTGATCAAACAGTTGAACTATAAAAAAATTATCATTTTCTGTAGCTCTATTCCAGCCATCCAGAATATCAACATTAATATTCATAACCTCGAAATGGTAATCATCATACATGAGTTGCACCACCATATTGTCAAAGCAGGAAAGTCTGTTGTGATCAAATTCGTACCTGAAGACAATGAAGTCCCAGGAAGTGAAACTGCAAATCTTGTGACTGAATCGGCGACCGAAGAAAACAGCAACGGAATTATTAAAACCTCCTGTACATTCAATGATATCTGGAAACATGTTGAAATCTTAATGAAAGACAGATGGAACAGCAATTGGGCCATGCTCAAAGCCAGTGAACTCCATGAACAAATAGTAAATTTCTTCAATTTAAAAACAAGTGCTGAATTAAATAGAAAAGAACAAGTAGCAATATCTAGAATCCGAACTGGACACTGCAAATTGAGTCATATACACTTATTTAACAAATGCGCTTCTCCCACCTGCAACCACTGTGACAACTCCACTCTTCTTAATTTAAACCATGTAATTAACCACTGCCCTCATTACAACACTCTTAAACAACAAAATCTGCAGTATCACGCATTTACCTTAATTTTGAAATCCCCTAAATACCAAGAAAAAATCCTTAATTTTTGCAAAAAAAATCAAGTATTTACTGATATATAATAGTTAGTAACTATTGTCAACAATTTAAGAAACCATGTCAATTTTTATTAGCATATTTGTTATTACTGTAACTAAAACAACCAAATGTATTATTTAATTGTAGCTAATGACCATCGCTGTTGATGCGACAATAAATAAACTAAAAAAATAAGAAAAAGGAAAAGGCGAAACAAGGGGCATTACAAGAAGAGAAAAGGAAAGAGAAACAACAGTGTGAATTGTCTACATCGTCTACTGTACCTCCTTCATCATCTGAAGATTTAGATAACAAACTTCTAAGTTCAGATGAAATCAACGTTGATGAATTTTGGAGAGTACATCAATACAGAAAGCTCCAAAGTGTGGCACCAAAAATTTCATTACCCCTAAACTAATGGTTTAGATAGATGTCAGCTGATAAGAGATTCTGTATACATCCTTCAGCAGAGACATTTGACCAATGTACCCGAAGAACTATATATTATTAAATCTTCTATTCTCCGAATCTGACAAAAGAAGAGAAGAGAACGTTAAGAAACCATTAAAACGACTTTTAAGAATAATTTGTCTGAAATTCTCACAGTTCATTGGTAAACTGTTACCTGCATTAAAAATAAGGGACCCAAAAGAAGAAAGACTTCCAATTGTTGTTACATTTGGGGTCAGTCAGCAGCTCATAAGATATCCAAAATTGTGAAATTCTTCTGTAAAAGAGCATACTACCGCTTTTTGGAATGTATTAGGTGGTATCGAAGACATTGTACTAATTCTTTGCTATGACATAACTACATCAAACACTTGACGTTTTAAAGGAGCATGGGTCTTTCTTGAAGAAAAATTTGGACAACGAATTGTTTTTTTTTCGCACCGTCATCGCATACACGAACTTATTTTAAAATGTGTGTTTGAACCTAAAATACGTTATGTAATCCTGAAAAATGTCTTTCTGTTGATTGTAACTGTTTATGTCAATCCGTGGGGTCAGTGCAGTGTAGCTGTAAAAGCCCTTTATCAAGATATCTACTTTTCCAAAAATGATGTTCCAAATATGAAATGAAAGAATAGATTCCACAATTGCAAAAGCAGCTCTTAAAAAAATTAGACACTGTACGTGGTATTTATTATGACTCTTTTATCATGAAGTATCACAGTATTACTCTTTTATCATGAAGTAAACGTACAAATCAAAATCAAAATGGTAGCAAATTAAGCCAGAGAAAATCTACACATAGAAGAGTGATATATTCTTTTTTGTGGAGAATTGGATGGAGAATAAAGTGGTAAGCGCAATTGTACCCCGATGACCGTTTTAAAGCGTTAATTCGTTAATATACAATACATCTACTTCAATTTAATCTTCATTTTATTAAAAACAATGACGACTTTGTGTCAAAAAAACAGATATCAGTTCTCTTGCTTGGCGATGGATACTAGTTTTATTCAAGAACGGACTTCGGCCTGGAAAAGCAACTCTTAATTTTTAGAAGCTCAAAGATTATTTATAAATTTGAAAGCTGTCAATCATTGCGCTGAAAAGGCTATTAAATTGACGCAATATTTTCATGCACTGTAGATGTAGGTGGAGGTGCGTAGGTGCATAGAGGTATATGCACTGTAGGTGTAGACTGTAGATGAAGAGCGAAAGCAATTTGTGTTGTGTTTTTCAAGAGCATTGTTCACAATACCCATATTGCAAGAAATAAATACTGAAAAAAGTGCCCACAAGAAACGTAAAGGCCATACACACAGCCTAAAGAGTGAGAATTAATTAAATTGTAAAATAAAAATATATATTAAACACGTATCAGTAGTTTTCCATTGACTTAACACAACAAAATAAATTATCCCTAACATTCAAATTTTGCGCTCAAGTCGTCACGGGTTAATGTAGACCTATTGAGATTAACTTTTATTTTGAGTAAATTTGACCCAATGGAAAATATTTAGGGGGTGAGCCCCAAAAAATTAGCAAAAACAATTTGTTTTTCAATATAATGGACACCCTAATGTATGCCTAGCAAAGCTGCAATGTGTCACCGATCAAATTAGGAAGAGACAACTACTAAATACAGATCACTATAAAATCACATTTCTACTTGTCAACGATTGTTTTTCCAAAGAGGAAGTACCGCAGAGCGAGATTCTGTGCTTCATCGCAAAAACACACATGATCAAACAATGCTTGTCGATTGACGTGGGAGCACCAGCATTGAAACGTTTTTCTAACGAACAGAATCCAACAAACTGGTCGATAACTAGATATATGCCGTGCAAATATTTCCTTGCAGAATACTGAATTGCAGTTTTTATTCATTGGTACTACGATAAACTTCGCAGAATTTTAAAATATTGCTAAAAAAATGTGCAATCATATTGCTTGGAAATTTTCAATATACTATAAACACATATTCATTATTCAGAAAGCAATTGTCTCCTTGCCACATTTCAGCAATCCTTTATGAAATTACAAATTATAATTTTATGCGCACCCTTTCATTTCAATAATATCAATTCCGCTAGAAGGGAAAATATTTGATATTTTCTTTCAAAAATCGTATTAAATCCAAATATTCAAACTACCATATTTGCACCATGGAAAATTTGTTCTTCAGATGATCAGAAAATTACAAATGTATGTTGTCTCTTAATGTAATGAATTGCGACTATCCGAATGTGGAATAGTGTCATGAAATGCTTGCATAAATATCACATGTACATTTATGAGACAACATTGAAGATTGGTGAGAAATATTCATGTGTTGTAAAAGTAAACAGTTCAATGAAAATGAAACAGCTGTGAAATATTTTCTTATCTTTTCATGGCGATGCGACCATTTCATACAAATGCTTCTTGGGCAATTAATACACAGAAGAATCAAAACGAAAAAAAAATTCATTTTTCTCTGCCCTCAAACTCCGAGGACATACGAATTATCAACACGAAATGATTCACCCTTTGTAAACGAAAAAAATATGCATATTGTCTCAGTTTGTATGGGTATAGGTCAAGTTTTTTGTTTGGCCATTAGTGTTCGCGCGGTCAAATCACGACGAATACGAGTCACCGTTAACGAGGTTGTCCTTCGGAGCCTAACGACGTTTGCCCGCTCCGTCGATTTTTACGGTCTTGTTTGCGCGAAGTGTAGAGCTAATCAACTGGAACTGGGTTTTACTTCGCTAATCAAGGGGATGTTTTTATGTTAGCCTGGATGCGTTCTTTAAGTTGAAAATTTGCGTGCGTTAAGTTTCTGCGCTCTGTATGAATTATTTATCAATGTTCGCGAAGCTTATTAAAGACATGCATCTTTAATGCACTTCTGCCGAAGGCCCCAATCTCTTCCATATAATATGATGCTATCGTGTAATGGTAGTAGTTTGTGTTTGCAAGTTTTGATCAGACTATGCACGTCTACAAAGGTCAATGTACAAAAACCTCCATAAAAATATAATACAGAGTAATAATGGAGTAAGTAATCTTAAACGATGAACTTGACTTGGTATTATGATAAAATTTATAGACCATAAATGTTACTTTTAAGCGGCAAAGGTTTGGAAAGAGGAAACCCGTAAACTACTCTCAAAACGTCTCTCATACCTCGAAACAATTGTTTTAGAAAATGTATTTGTGAAAAGCGTCAAAGATTTTTGTAAAGTTGAAAATAAAGTGCGGTAATTTAATTCGTTTTACATTACTGCAATTTGAGAATAGTTTCGTTTAGTCAAACCTATTTAACTGCAATCATTTAGTTTCTATCGCTTTTTGAATCATTACTTAAAAAAACCAAAATAATATTTTGACCAGCCAGCGGGGGAATATCACCACCACCTCCTGATGAAAAACATTCATTACACTTACGGGGCTAACGGCCTCAGTATTTGACGTGCCCGGAATCACTAACAACCAAGCAACCAACCAACCTACCTTCCGACCAGCAGTCATACGAAGTGTTCCTGCAATTTTAGAAACACTGAAATGTCCATTTTACTTATTACTAGAAAAAATATGTTGAATGAAGCAGACTCTGCTATGTATTTCATTGCGTTGATGTACGTATTGAGATAAGTTATGAACTCAATAAACAGTACAAATTTTGAGAAATGTTGAGACAATTTAAACATGCCTCTATTACATAAGAAAAATTCTGTCACTAAAGTAAAGCCATTACCCTTGAGTCACCAAAGGGAAATAAATTGCTTCTGAGTAACTACTCACTAAGTTGACTGAAGTTTTCTTAAAATGATCACGAAAAATGATCAAACACTCAATACATTAATTGCTTAATAATTGCTTAAATATCCTCTTTTGTCATTCTTTTCATAGACTTATTCCACATCAGTCTTATGCTACCAGACAGCTCAGATTTCATCTGCGGAAAAAATCTCCTTGAACTGAATTTTCACTGAGACCTTTGTCCCAACATTTCATAAAAGGGGTGAAATGTGGCGGTATCACGTGTGCGTTTCAAAAGTTTGAAAGTCAAAGGTCACGAAAAGTCGCACGCAATTTTCGCAAATATCTTGATTCCTATTCATGTTTAATAACCTTTTGATAAGATTTAAAGAGCATAAAATTTCTCACAAAATTGGTTATAAATATTTTTCTCTACGATTAACGATTTTCGAGAATTTAAGGTTACAAATCGCAAAATATTGCTTTTCGTAAATATGTCAATTTCCGTTTTACCACGGTCCAATGTGATTCTCAACAAACTTGTAGAAAATAGAATTTTCTATAAAACTGATACGTTATTAATTTTTTTCACACGACAAACCACACGACGATGTGACCCTGAGAATGGGGGACGATGTATATCTGCTTAGGAAAGAGTCGTTTACAGTGTGGATATGAATGTATAGAATACTTTATAAAGTTAAATCAATAAATAAATATTAGTATAAATATAAAATTGCGCAAAATAATATTTATTCATCATTGATTCCTGTTCCTTAACTACTGTTCCTTAACAATTTATAACTTTACCATTTCGTTTTAAACTACAGAAGCGTGTAAATAAGTGCATGTTTATTTACAATAACTAAATAATGGATTCACATCTATTCCACATTCGAGATGGACCGCTAGGTGCGTTTTTTCTCAACGTTCCCCAAAAGGTCTAAATCCGTGTCGCAAATTTTTAAAGAAAAATTATTACAGTTTTCTGGTAAGTTGCAGCAGAAACAACTCAATCTGTTCCTGAATATAAGTATCAGTATACAAAGGAGCATATTTTACAAATCTTAGTCGTCACATTCAATTTTTCGATTATTTTAGTTCACTCGATTTTTCTTCGTTGATATTGCAGCGATTAGGTTCGTTTGATGTTAAAAGATCAATAAGGGAAATATCACGTTACTCTCAAATAATACAATTCATATATTTTCTCACATGCGTTGAGGTGCGATGATCCATAACAAAGTCATCAAAATGTAGGGCATTGCAATTCTACTTTTTCTGCATCCTCAGCTTAAAATCCTTCACCTCCCTTTCACAAACTTTCTTGCAATTTATTTATTTATTTCAAAAACAGTCAAAAACTGTATGTGACGTATAGGGGAGAAAATCATCTGCGCACGCTTTCTTGAGTTTCAGAATCCCTTCCCAACAATTTAACTATTAATAGTTGAAAGATGAAAAAATAATTAATAATAATAATAATAATAATAATAATAATAATAATAATAATAATAATAATAATAATAATAATAATAATAATAATAATAAATTTAAAAAAGCGAGAGATTAACATTTCAAAAACTAGATATTTTCGTTGTCGAATTATAGAAAACTTATTTGTAACGGTAATTACAGAAGATGTATTCAAGAGTTGGTCAAGGCAAAATAGTTGGTATTGGCTCCAAAACATTATTCTTTTGAGAATACCTCCAATTTTGAGGTTATAAACTTTCGCATGCTACGTAGGTTGTTTCGAGATATTATGTTGCATCATACCAAAGAATGATGACAGATGACAGATACCAAAAAATGATAGTTCTTGCTCCTATATGTAGAAAATAACTCTCTGTCCGTCCGTGTATCCGTTTATGAACCCTAGCGGGTAAATCGTAGGCAGCATTTTCATCAAACTGATACTCTCCGATCGATCTCGGCAGTCACATTAAAACACATTTTTAATTTTTGTGGATACTTCTCACCCAGTGTCAAGAACATTTTGAAAATTTCCTCAATTACGACTCAGTTCTTACTTTCTCTTCGTTTATGGTGTGATAGTGCACAATACATTGAATAACACGACGTTAAAGCCATTTAATGTCTTGTTTATCGTTTCAAAAATGACCAAAAATATTTTTTTATCTATCACATCGTATTTACGTGTATTTTTATACATTATTGCATTTTTAAACCCAAGGTCTCCAAATACTTTCTTATGAAGTTTCTTGAAAGTTCAAAACTTTTCTATAAATATGAGGTAAAAAATGGCAATTTTCAGAAATGCTCAAATAGCATTTTCTCAAAACCGCTCCATATGTTTGAATTAAAACTATATACTTAAAGTCATATTTCAATTCAACTATTAGGTTACCTTAAAGTAGAGAAACTGTAAAAATATATTTCAGGCGCGGTTGGTAGCAGCTGGGAAGAGGGTAAGACAAAACCGGAAAGCTAACCCACACTAAAGAGATTAGGAAAATAACTGGGGTGAGAATAACATATTATAGCACCAATAGTTCTTTAAATTGTACCACTTCCCGAAACATAAGGCTCCCTTAGAGCGGCGCGAAATATCCGCAGCCCACGTAGAAAGTCCGCATAGGCTTCGTTTCTTAAAGAGATATTATCAAATTCAGAGAAAATCGTAGATAAAGAAATATCTGCAGCCTACGTAGAAAGTCCGCATAGGCTTCGTTTCTTAAAGAGATATTAACAAATTCAGGGAAAATCGTAGATAAAGAAATATCCGCAGCCTACGTAGAAAGTCCGCATAGGCTTCGTTTCTTAAAGAGATATTAACAAATTCAGGGAAAATCGTAGATAAAGAAATATCCGCAGCCTTCGTAGAAAGTCCGCATAGGCTTCGCTTCTTAAAGAGATATTAACAAATTCAGGGAAAATCGTAGATAAAGAAATATCCGCAGCCTACGTAGAAAGTCCGCATAGGCTTCGTTTCTTAAAGAGATATTAACAAATTCAGGGAAAATCGTAGATAAAGAAATATCCGCAGCCTTCGTAGAAAGTCCGCATAGGCTTCGCTTCTTAAAGAGATATTAACAAATTCAGGGAAAATCGTAGATAAAGAAATATCCGCAGCCTACGTAGAAAGTCCGCATAGGCTTCGTTTCTTAAAGAGATATTAACAAATTCAGGGAAAATCGTAGATAAAGAAATATCCGCAGCCTACGTAGAAAGTCCGCATAGGCTTCGTTTCTTAAAGAGATATTAACAAATTCAGGGAAAATCGTAGATAAAGAAATATCCGCAGCCTACGTAGAAAAGTCCGCATAGGCTTCGCTTCTTAAAGAGATATTTAACAAATTCAGGTGGAAAATCGTAGATAAAAGTTGAAATATCCTCTGCAGCCTACGTAGAAAGTCCGTGCATAGGGCTTCGCTTCTTAAAGAGATATTAACAAATTCAGGGAAAATCGTAGATAAAGAAATATCCGCGGCAGCCTACGTAGAAAAGTCCCGCATAGGGCTTTTCGTTTCTTAAAGAGAGATATTAACAAATTCAGGGAATGTAGATAAGAAATATACGCAGCCTACGTAGAAAGTCCGCATAGGCTTCGCTTCTTAAAGAGATATTAACAAATTCAGTGAAAATCGTAGATAAAGAAATATCCGCAGCCTACGTAGAATGTCCTCGTAGACTTGTTTCTTAAAGAGATATTAACAAATTCAGGGAAAATCGTAGATAAAAAGTTGAAAATATCCGCAGCCCAGAAAGTCCGGGCATAGGCTTCGTTTCTTAAAGAGATATTGCTCAAATTCAGGGAAAAACGTAGATGTGCTGCGCTGCCCTGCAGCCCACGCAAAGTCCGCATAGGCTTCGCTTCTTAAAGAGATATTAACAAATTTAGGGGAAAACCGTAGATAAAGGAATATTCGCAGCCTACTGCAAAGTCCGCATAGACTTCGTTTCTGGCAAAGAGATATTAACTAATTCAGGGAAAATCGTAGATGCTGGGAAATATCGCAGCCTCTTGTAGATCCGCATAGGCTTCAGTTTCTAAAAAGAGATATTAACAAATTCAGGGAAAATCGTAGATAAAGAAATATCCGCAGCCTACGTAGAAAGTCCGCATAGGCTTCGTTTCTTAAAGAGATATTATCAAATTCAGGGAAAATCGTAGATAAAGAAGGAAAAACCACGGTACCACATGTTCTCAAAAAACGTACTACGAGCAACTTGGCATTTTCCATCTCCTGCATGTGTAGAAGCAAGTGCATCTTCTTTATCAGATGAGGAAAACAATCACCAAGCGCTGACTCACAACTGACACAGCGTTATGAACGGACCCATGAATTACGTCGCAGCGTCTAGCACGGAACTTTCCGCACCGCACCTGCTGCCGATGTTCCGCGCCGGTCTGTTGGAGCTTTCAAACTCCATACATTTACGGGACTAATGTCCATAGCAGTAGGCGTGACCGGAACCCAAAAAATCTAGTAGTTCTAAAACAGCACGTACTTTCTCCCATGTATTTCCACGCAAAAGTACGCGAAAAGTACTCAAATTTTCGAAAACTTGTGAAAAAACATGATCTTATTTCAAAATCTCTCTTTAAGTAACAGAATTCATTAAGGCAAAAATCTCTATCTTTAATATTTTAGTAGTGGGAAGATTCCGAAAAAATTTTGAACTTCGGCAATTTTCGAAAAATTACTGTTTCCAACGAACACAACCTACTGCGTCATTCTTTTAAAAGTTTTAAACGTTCTTCACACTATCCAACAACAAAATTTAATCAATAATGGTGGAACCATATTTTTGAAAATTTGGAAAATGTCCCAGGGGCTTCGTGTAAAGTCTCCCCCCAAAATAATTGAAATAACGGTTTCAAATCAAAAACCCGCGACATCACCCAGATCGATTGGGAAATATCAATTTTGGAGAAAATCCGCTGAACGGTTTATCCGCTAGCGTTGTTCATACACGGACGGACGGACGAACGGACGAACGGACGGACGGAAACACGGACGTTATCCCATCATTTGATTTTTCGATAACAAGGACCCACAAAACAAGGATTCTGGCTATACTATGTGCTAGAGAATATTTTTCTTAATTTATCAACTGGATTTATCCGTTTTTTCGTTACCGAGGCCCTGTAATAAGAGTTTTTTCTGCTGAATATTCGCAGTTTTTCCGCGCAGCATTCCATAACTTTCTGTATACCGTGTCGGGAGAAAGTGAAAGTCCATTAATTGATCCTTGCGTGTTGCGCACCTGCACGAAGGCGACGGTGACCTGCACGAGCACGTCGAGTCCGAAGCGGCGTCCGACGCGCGCGGCTAAGCGGCACAGCTCGTCGTGCAGGCGGCGGAGGCGGTGCAGCTCGGGGGCGGCGTCGGGGTGGTGGCGCAGCGCGGCCAGCTCCGCGTTGAGCGCGCGCAGCCCGCCCTGCAGCGCCAGCAGCATGGCGTTGAGCAGCGCCTCCACGGCCGCGCCCGACGCCATCAGCGCCGCCAGCGCCGCGCCGGGCACCACCGCCGGCACCACCGCCACCAGCAGCGCCGCGCGCACCACGGTCAGCAGCGGCAACGCTGCGAGCGCACGTGGAAATGGAGCTCGGAACAAGGGGCCGCTGCCAGGGTGAGATGAAGAGAGAGTTGAGAGCGGGGCGAGCGGGCACGAGGGGAGTGGGAGAAAGCCGCGCCGGGCACCACCGCCGGCACCACCGCCGGCACCACCGCCGCCAGCAGCGCCGCGCGCACCACGGTCAGCAGCGGCAGCGCTGCGAGCGCACGAGGAAAATGGAGCTCGGAACAAGGGGCCGCTGCCAGGGTGAGATGAAGAGAGAGTTGAGAGCGGGGCGAGCGGGCACGAGGGGAGTGGGAGAAAGCCGCGCCGGGCACCACCGCCGGCACCACCGCCGCCAGCAGCACCGCGCGCACCACGGTCAGCAGCGGCAACGCTGCGAACGCACGTGGAAATGGAGCTCGGAACAAGGGGCCGCTGCCAGGGTGAGATGAAGAGAGAGTTGAGAGCGGGGCGAGCGGGCACGAGGGGAGTGGGAGAAAGCCGCGCCGGGCACCACCGACGGCACCACCGCCGCCAGCAGCGCCGCGCGCACCACGGTCAGCAACGGCAACGCTGCGAGCGCACGAGGAAAATGGAGCTCGGAACAAGGGGCCACTGCCAGGGTGAGATGAAGAGAGAGTTGAGAGCGGGGCGAGCGGGCACGAGGGGAGTGGGAGAAAGCCGCGCCGGGCACCACCGCCGGCACCACCGCCGCCAGCAGCACCGCGCGCACCACGGTCAGCAGCGGCAACGCTGCGAACGCACGTGGAAATGGAGCTCGGAACAAGGGGCCGCTGCCAGGGTGAGATGAAGAGAGAGTTGAGAGCGGGGCGAGCGGGCACGAGGGGAGTGGGAGAAAGCCGCGCCGGGCACCACCGACGGCACCACCGCCGCCAGCAGCGCCGCGCGCACCACGGTCAGCAACGGCAACGCTGCGAGCGCACGAGGAAAATGGAGCTCGGAACAAGGGGCCGCTGCCAGGGTGAGATGAAGAGAGAGTTGAGAGCGGGGCGAGCGGGCACGAGGGAGGACGCTGGCACCACCGACGCACCACCGCTGCCAGCAGCGCCGCGCGCACCACGGTCAGCAACGGCAACTGCGAGCGCAACGAGGAAAATGGAGCCGGAACCAAAGGGCCGCCGCCAGGGTGAGATGAAGAGAGAGTTGAGAGAGCGGCGAGCGGCACGAGGAGTGGAGAAAGCCGCGCCGGGCGTAACCACCGCCGGCACCATCGCTGCCAGCAGCGCCGCGCGCACCATTTGTCAGTAGCGCGCCGCTATGAGCGTTAATGAGGAAAATGGACGGAACTGGCCGGGCCGCTGCCAGGTGAGATGAAGAGAGAGTTGAGCGGGCGAGCGGGCACGAGGAGGGAGAAAAAGCCGCGCCGGGCACCGACCGGGCCAGCACCGCCGCCAGCAGCGCCGCGCGCACCACGGTCAGCAACGGCAACGCTGCGAGCGCACGAGGAAAATGGAGCTCGGAACAAGGGGCCGCTGCCAGGGTGAGATGAAGAGAGAGTTGAGAGCGGGGCGAGCGGGCACGAGGGGAGTGGGAGAAAGCCGCGCCGGGCACCACCGACGGCACCACCGCCGCCAGCAGCGCCGCGCGCACCACGGTCAGCAACGGCAACGCTGCGAGCGCACGAGGAAAATGGAGCTCGGAACAAGGGGCCACTGCCAGGGTGAGATGAAGAGAGAGTTGAGAGCGGGGCGAGCGGGCACGAGGGGAGTGGGAGAAAGCCGCGCCGGGCACCACCGCCGGCACCACCGCCGCCAGCAGCACCGCGCGCACCACGGTCAGCAGCGGCAACGCTGCGAACGCACGTGGAAATGGAGCTCGGAACAAGGGGCCGCTGCCAGGGTGAGATGAAGAGAGAGTTGAGAGCGGGGCGAGCGGGCACGAGGGGAGTGGGAGAAAGCCGCGCCGGGCACCACCGCCGGCACCACCGCCGCCAGCAGCGCCGCGCGCACCGGTCAGCAACGGCAACGCTGCGAGCGCACGAGGAAAATGGAGCTCGGAACAAGGTCGCTGCCAGGGTGAGATGAAGAGAGCTGAGAGCGGGGGCCGCTGGCACGAGGGGAGGGCGGAGAAAAGCCGCGCCGGGCAACCACCGCCGGCACCACCGCCGCCAGCAGCGCCGCGCCGCGCAACCACGGTCAGCAACGGCAACGCTGCGAGCGCACGAGGAAAATGGAGCTCGGAACCAAGGCCGCTGCCAGGTGAGATGAAGAGAGTTGAGAGCGGGGCGAGCGCACGAGGGAGTGGGAGAAAGCCGCGCCGGGCACCACCGCCGGCACCACCGCCGCCAGCAGCACCGCGCGCACCACGGTCAGCAGCGGCAACGCTGCGAACGCACGTGGAAATGGAGCTCGGAACAAGGGGCCGCTGCCAGGGTGAGATGAAGAGAGAGTTGAGAGCGGGGCGAGCGGGCACGAGGGGAGTGGGAGAAAGCCGCGCCGGGCACCACCGCCGGCACCACCGCCGGCACCACCGCCGCCAGCAGCGCCGCGCGCACCACGGTCAGCAGCGGCAGCGCTGCGAGCGCACGAGGAAAATGGAGCTCGGAACAAGGGGCCGCTGCCAGGGTGAGATGAAGAGAGAGTTGAGAGCGGGGCGAGCGGGCACGAGGGGAGTGGGAGAAAGCCGCGCCGGGCACCACCG
>BLKR01016550.1:0-25029 GCA_011170035.1 Teleogryllus occipitalis | reverse complement strand
TAAATAAATAAATAAATAAATAAATAAATAAATAAATAAATAAATAAATAAATAAATAAATAAATAAATAAATAAATAAATAAATAAATAAATAAATACACGACGAGTCATTCCCACTGCGCAACAGCAAGCTGTTCCCCTCATCGCAACACTGCTTATCCCCATACTTGCAGTTTCACCAATCTCGTGGGCAGACGTCTGGCACTTGAGGTCAGAATGCTCACGAAAGCACGCGTCGTGCAGGCCTCGACAGTTTACAGGATATTTTTAGTCTGGTACTCTGGTCTGCGATTTGAGACTTTTTTTTCAATTTTCCGATTCACATGAAGTATCAATATTTCCAAATTTTTACCAAACATAACTTAATTTTTTTAATATATTTTATTCCTCTATTTGAGCAAAGAACGCTTAAAAATGAGAAACGTCTCATTTTTGTTGAACAATCAATTTTCGAAAATAACAAAAGTTCATTTTTGGCGTCTTCTTATAACTACAACATATAAGATATTTTTTCGCAATGAAATCCGTTCTTGAAATATCTTTAATAAGAATAATTACAATTTTTCGAAAATACTAGCAATTTTCAGGAAATTTCGTGAAAAAATTCTCAAAAACAGCTCCAGTTTTTTTTTTTTCATTTTTTTTTACATAGGGCAGAGTACGCTTATAGAAATGGCACAGATTCCATTTCCATTGATCTCTCTGAGTTTTCACAAATCCCGTAAGTTACAAATAATGCCAGAAAGTATGTGCTATTGTACTACATCTAGTTTTCTTTGGTGATTTTTTCCTTCGGCACGTACTTGCCTTCCAACCTTTCTGCATTGCAAATGTATTTTCCATGAATGTACAATCGTATTTTTTACAATCCTTTTAGTTTTCCAGGACAAGATCCTACTGCTGCAGAACAATCAGAGGAAAACTGTTCGAAGAAATAGCGAAGAATATCAATACTTGTAAAAAGAAAACGAGCACGATCTAGCCGAGCACGAAATGAGCACGGAGTTAAAGTTCCGAATGTCAGTTCTGAGCCTTTCCCTCCCTTTCTGTCTTCTCAGTTGCTCTCCGCCATCATCTCTCTTCTACCCCCACGATTTGTTCTATGACATCACGGAGAAGAAGGGAATAGTACCAAGTCACAAATATGGCTGCTTATTGCTCGTGGATTTCTCGTCCCTCTTCCGGGAATCAGGTAAGTATGGAGTTTGACTCGAAACAATAGAAGCCCTGGGAAACACACTATTAACGAGCTTCACATATTCCATGTACGTGATTCTGGATTCAATTTGGCGAGAGTTCCCAATTTATGGCGTTAGTCTAGAACTGTTGCTGGAATCGGAGAATCATTCGAATTTAATAGCAGCGAAACTCCTTGATGAGACTAACTAATATGGTGAAAGGATACATGATACATGATACAACGAAATACGATTATCAAATATCAACGCCTTGAGCTTATGATTAGAAATATGTAATATTCAGTTTTAAATTTCTACTATCTATACATACAATAAATGGCTTTGTTTATTTGGGGAGACTCAGGACCTCAGGCCCGAGTTCTTCCACCTAAACACATGCATACAGACTGCGAAATACCAAGGTAAATCTCCAGGTGATACAACAGCAAATACATACTCGCAGTATTTGTAACGTTTGCTGTTTCCAAAAATTTATGGAGTTTACAAGAAATGGAACTTACAAAGTTTTTATAAGCTTGCTTCAATATATTCGAAAAAATTTAAAGAAAAAGTTTACAGATAAGTTACTTCAAGCTAAAGTTACGCAAAAACAAACAATTTAAAAGAAACACTGTACCTGATCTCATTTAAAGATGTAATGTTTTAAAACAGGTTTCATGAAGAAAAAACTCGCATCATAAATTTTGTAGTTTTGCTATGTTGATTTTTTGCAATTTTGGAAACACAGAGTTGACAAAAAATTGCGCCTACGCCATTTTTTATAAACAAGCTTTTATTATGATTTTGATGTTATTGATCTTATGTATGTGTCTTTGAAAAACATACTTCATTTTTAAAAAATATCTTCCATTTCTGATGGAGCATGAAAAAATTAAACTTTGCATTTTTCGAAAATTCAGAGTTTTCACCGAAAGTGAAAATGGGGATATATTTAAGCAGCGTTTGCTCTACTCGAGAAAAATCAACAAATTAGGTGTTTTTTTAGAGAAAATGTTAAAAATGTTTTTTAAGGTTTCTTCTGATGTAACCTCATAAAGAAAATATCCGTTTCAAATCTGCAGGGTCTTGATTTCGGCCAGATCGTTGGAAGGGGAGATCCATTTTCGAGGAAATAGCCTGCATGGTGTAGGCGCTAGCTTTGATCACAAGGAGTCGTACGTCAATTTTTCGGTATCAATTGTCCAGAAACGTGAATTCTAATTACGTGTTAGAAGCAATTTACTTACTTGTGAGAACAAGATTTATCCAAGTTCTCGATAACAGGACACCAAAGTGTGAGTTTTGCTGACAAAAAATCTCAATTTTCCGCTGCAGCATTACAATACTTTCTCTTTACTACATAAGTACGTAACAGACGAGAAAGTTAAAAAAACACCACCGGCCTTTCTTCACTTATATGAACAAATATTGCTCATGTCATTTGCTGAGAAGCGCATTGTTAGAGCATGCGTGTTTCATGACGATTTCTCAATCTTTAAAATGTCTACATGAGTGCTTCAAGTAAGCCGAAGCGGTTATATACTTCTAAATATTCCAGAAAAAAAACTGCTTTGTCGGATACAATTGTTTAGGCACATTTGTGAATTGACAGATTTGAGGTAGTACATATTACTATAGTTTTGAGATCGCAGCCGGTCAACCACCAGTCATAATTGCACTGCACACGTGAGCAAATGACACATACATCATACTGAGTTCAGAAAAGCGCTTCCAATCTTGAAAAGACGAAAGAAAACTCCCAGACACACAGATTGCAACGATAGTGAAAAATTAAAAAAATATCCACTTTCAATGGGAATCTTCGCTTTTGTGACCAAAACGGAAAAAGAATTATTTATTGCTAATATTATGAATAACACACTGGTGTTTTATATGAATGTAATAGTTAAAGATGTCGAAATGCCGGGTACTGCAGACTGTGACGATTTGAACTCGCGCCTCAACCAGCACAAGTAACTTACTGAAATGTCGGATTCAGCGCAGAATTCCCGTGGCATCAAAGAGAAGCAACGCAACCAGGTCCACTTCGTTGAAATTCTAGCAGGAAGCACCAACGTGCTGCGACAGGATATCGTCGACATAAGGACGTCGCTGCTGTATGTTTTCAGATGTAAATTACAGCGCTCACACATTCGAGAAGTCATTGCAGGAAAAACGAGAGAAGTATCGTCAAAACAGTCAAAGTCAAACCAAAGTCAAAACAAAATAAATTTGATTATGATTGTCAGACCACATCTCAAAAAGGAAAAGGATCCCACGTTCAAATTCCTCTTTCGCGCGCAGAGAATTAAAAATTTATATCGTTTTAAACTTAAGCCAGACATTTAAATCTGTTGCCTCGTGTCGCAAGTAACTTTTATGAAAAAATGATTATTACAATATTGCAATGTGTAACCATATCTCATTCTCTTAAATTTAGAAGATTAAAATTCATGATTGTGTATGGTGAAGGTTGACTTCAGAAAAATGTGTCCATGTGCAACTTCATTTGTTGTAATTTAAAGATAATGGGTATTTTAAATTTTGAATTTAAGTGCGGCAAAATACTTTTGGTCGAACTGTTTATTAGGAAAATGAAGAAAATAGCATTGGAAGTTGCATGTTGGAAAGACTCAACGATGGTATGTTAATCGCGTAAGCCGAAGGCCGAAGCCTCGACACAAATTTGGGCGTGCATATCGAAGCGTGAACTGCCCCCTAAAATATTAATTGAAATAAGACATCGGTCACTTGAGAATGATTACTTTAACCAACTCAAATTTGCTACAAGGCATAATATCCATCAAAGTGATTAATTTTGAAAAACATTGAAGAGAATCACGTTGAAAACTTTTGTTTTGATATTAAAAGAAAACAAAAATTGATCAATGATATAATAGGATACCAGACAGAATACCCTTCTTACCAGGCAAAATGATGAATTTTTCTTCATTAATCATTTTGACCACATTCGGTATATTTTATTCAAAATGGCTAAGTATTATTCACAATGGATGAATTAATTATTTTGACAGTAACACGTTTACATATAATGATATATAATTAACACATACATTGTACTCTATTGTAGTACGTTATCTATTAGTTTTTAAAACCGGCAATGGGCATCTCATAATGCATAACCTTTTTTCCTACATCGTCACTAGCTTGCCATAATCCATGCCTCAAAGAAATTTGAGAGTTGGTTCCTTCTTAATTAATGATCTCTTTCATTCCACAAAACTTTGCCCCAAATTAGTCGCTTGATTGTTTTAGTTATGTGACTCTTTCAGGGAGTTAGGGATGCGTACTGATAAACAAATACAAGATACTTTTATTTAAGTATTGAAAATATTTGTTGAAAGGTTCGAAGCATTCGTTTCACTAATAATTAAAAATGATAAAAACAACGACTAATTAACAGTTGTGCGGTAAGCAAATTCATGAACAGCATTCTTCCGAATATGATATATCGTAATGTTAGAGAAATATTGTTGAAGTTCTGATTTAAAGGATAAAAGTATCACATCATCTATCAATTTTTGTTTTCTTAATAGTTTTCCACAATAAAGAATGACAGATTATGACGTCAATAAGATTAAGAGACTGCGTAATGTACAATGCTGACGTATTAGTTATTTTAACATTTTTAGAAGTAAAAGAGTAGTCCCATTTCAAAGATTAATAATGCGTCATATATCCATGTTTTTGTCTGGTACACCAAACGTTTACAAAAGTTTAAAAGAGTAAATCACACGAGAAAGAAATATAAAAATTTGCGGGCATGCTTTGTTAGTCCCATAATTATTGTGTGACACTTCCCAGAATAGCGGTGAATCATGTAGCACGACCAGTGATAGCGAGAACTCATTAACGTGGCAGTCAAAGCTACACAAAGAGCAAAGTACAAAAAATAAATATATAAACAAAACAAAAACATTATTGCCTCTATTTTAATAAGAGAATGCGACAACAAAAAGCTCATTTTTTTACAAATGCTAAAAAATAATCATGAAAGAATTCTCGAGAGAAAAAAGTCAATTCTACACTAAGGTGAAAACGAATTTTCCAAAGTAGATTGCATGCTTGCAAGCCAAGATAAGAAAACGCTTATGCCGGTCTTCTCGTCCTCTTGATGTTTTCATTTTGATGGTAATCTGTTTCCTTCAGAAATGGGCGATCAGAAAGCGCGCCAGAAAGGGGAGCGAATGGTCTGTCGGGAGGGCCGGTAAGACAGGACGTCCGGTGACGTCAAATCCACCCACCCAGAAAACGAAAACCTAAAAAAAGTATAGATTTAATACGACATATATGAATAACACAAAATATAATAACAAAATCAATGCCTTAATGAAAGAATCCATATGAGCTACAGAACGATCCTGCTATTCCTAAATGTTAATATCTCAATTTTGGTCGAAATGTCCCTCATTTTGTTACCGTTACATCTCCTTCATAAATATGAAAATATACAGAGTATGAGATAAGCCACCACATGAGAAAGTTTTAAAACTAAGAGATCAACAACGAAAATATTCCCTGGCTACCAAGTAAAACAGAAGCCAAGTATCAAGGAATTCAACTTGATACAAAATTAAATTGGAAAACGCACATCCACAAAACAGAAACAAAAAAAGAAAAAAATATTTACGCACTAATTAATAAAAAATACTTCGTTAAAATAGAGACCGGAATGCTAATTTACAAATCTATAATTCGACCAACAATGACGTACGCAAGCCCGATAGGGGGAAATGCAGCAAAATCTAATATAAACATTCTGCAAACTATACAAAATAAAACTCTAAGAATTATCATTAAAGCCCCATGGTTCATTTCGAACAAACAATTCCACTATGAACTGCAAATTCCTACAATGAAGGAACGCATTACCAAACTGTCCGAAGACTTCTTACATCACTCCCCACATTTCCCAGCGCCTCCATTTTTAATCATGGACGAACAGCAGAACCGAACTTACGTATAAACTCACGCTCCCCTAAAAAAGATTCAGACAAACATAAAATATCAGAAAATCGGCCTCAAATGATATGTCCTTCATCAAATAATCATATAAACGATCATTCTCTGTAGTTTCAATTTACTTCCAAAAACAATTAAAGTTATTGAAATAAACGCACCCATTCAGGGTACAAAAAACATGTATGTATAAGACAATAAATTAAAAAAAAATAATGTTTATGAACAGCAGGAATTTGCTGTGGTTGTTTTGGCTTATCTTGTTACTGCGCCGTACCTTTCATGAACATGATCTTTTAAGGTAATCAGTGTTTTTCGAGATAACTATCAATTACATTTGGTCAAATAAAAGAACTAGTAACTCCAGTTGTTTAAGCTGGGAGAATAGTGACATAAAGATCACAAATACAGTAGATACAAGAGAAAACTACATTTTTTTATAAATTTACAATCCTGCAATAAAAGTCAAAGCTATCAATTCTATCATTTTCATTAAAACTTCAATGGTGTATTTCTTAGAGAGTAAATGAAAAACATTACATCTCGAGATAATTCTCAATTCTAATAATTCTAAAAATGCTCATTAATAAATCCATACCTCGAGAAACATGTATAAGAAACTGTTATATTGTTTTGACTTCTAGTTCCAAACAACCAAAATAATGCTTTTATTATCTTGTACTAAAATAATAATGTCATATATGGAAGATAATCTTCTTTCGAGGCTGATCAGATTTTGTAGGCGTGGAGCAAGAGACAGTGAGAGGAAAACTATACAAGTCACATAAAATAACCAAGACACTAAACTGCTGATGCTACTGGATGGAATGTCAGATGCAAAAAATGTTAAAGGTGTCATAGAGTGATAAACCAATCCGTAGACAATGTACGAAAAGAATTGACAATGTACACATCAACAGTGACAAATAATTTGTTTTGTTTGAAATGGAAAGAAAGAACGGAGGGAAAATCGGAATCATTTTTAACCCCTCCCCAAGGTTAGGAATTGGGAACACGGTATTATGATAAATTGTCTCTCAAAGTATCTCAGGATAATTGCCGTAATTGCAAGAACAGGTAGAAGTCATTCATATCGTCTCAAATTGATAGGTCTCTCAATTCAATCAAACCTCAAATGAAACGTCCATTTAAATGAATTGAACACAAAATTAAGTTCTTTATGCTACGCGTTCAGAATTCTTTCAAATTCAGTCACCCTTCATACTGTTCGTTGTGTATACTTCGGGAATATTCATTCCCGCCTGGGATATGGCATAACATTCTGGGGAAATTTATGTTATAGCTCCCAGACTTTTAGATTACAAAAAAGAATTGTACGAATAATAAACAAATCCCACCCACGTGATTCCTGTAAGCCTCTCTTTATTAACCTAGGAATGTTACCATTACTTTGTCTGTTGATTTACGAATCAATGTTTTTTGTCAAAAATGACTTGCTTAAGGGCGGCTATATATTTTCAGAAAACGCCGATGTCCTTCACTATAACACTCGACGTAGTAATCATATTTGTCAGGTGACTGTATCAACAAATCATAACAAAAAATTCACATGCAATACGTGTACACTATTTTACAACACTTTGCCAGATGACATTAAACGAAAAAAGTCGATAGAATTTATAAGTATTTGTAAGATAGATTACAATAAAAATAATTCGTACGAGGCTAAAATGTATTGCATGTTTTCCTTGCACTGTATTCTAACACGCTCGTCCAGCTTCTCTCCGCTGCCAGACGCCTGAATTTGATAACGGATGCACGTGCGCGCTTGCGAGCTCTTCTCAGTATTCCTCTACGTATCTTAACCTTCGCGCAATTCACCGTACCCACGGGCTGATTGCAGTCCAGCGCCTTGTACAATAATTACATCTCTCAGATTAATTGTCACTCATAATTCCCAAATAATCAATTAATCTTGTCAATCATAATTCTCAAATTTTAAATTCCTACGCAATCATGCAACTTGTTTAATTATCATTCAACCATGGTTCTTAATCTCGCAATCAGAAGTATAATGAAAAACTAAATCTGATTGGCTGAAATACTTCAACAGCGGGAAGGTACTGCCCCTTCCACGGTACCACCAACATAAATAGTCAGTTGCTCACCGAAGATTCGTTCAAATTAGACGTGTAACGTCGACGCTCTGAAATCTCGTGTTAGTTAAAATGTACCACTCTAGATGTTTTTTCAATAAACGCAGTAATGTGTTATTGTTCAACATAATATATTTACCATAACTGTCAGGAACAGTGAGTAGTACGCACTAAAAGTAAAATCTACTGTATTACAATGTCTCATGTGCGCGAATTCATAAAAGGTTATCAATTTAGTTATGTGTTCGTGTCATGCCGTCCGCCCCAGCATACATGCATGATGTCATTGTTTATTACTCGTACGTAATCAGTGAACTATGCGTAACGCACTTCCTGAACTAATTTATTTATTATATGGACTGTATTAACCATCACCATAAATTACGCGCCTACTGCAACAACTTTCGTGTCCTTGGACGCTGTTTGTAAGCATGAACTATTAATTGTGATTTCATCACTAAGTCCCATGCCAATTATATATTACCGAATATTTCTCGCATCCGCAATTGTAGTTGTCTGATGGCTGCAAACTTACGGGGCGTGTCCTTACATGCGTCTCCCGGCGCCGACGTGCTGAGCGCCCCTTTAATTCCACGCGACCGTCGACGATGTGTGCTCTCACACCATGGAGACTATCGCACCAGCTCACTGTGGACATCTTTCCACGAAGCAACCAGCTTCATCTTCTATTGTATGTTCAATGTCACGTGTTCCATTTAAGCACAAGTGAAACTGATGTGTTCCATCTGTTATGTGCTTTATTTCAGCTTAAGAGAACTATGTTCCAATTTATGTGTTTTCTCTCATTGAACGTCAAGTTTATTAACCCTTTCTCAATCATTTCAATTTTTTTAACACCTACGGTGTCCACAACCAAAAAAACATGTTCATGTGAATAAGTAGTTACATCATTTCAACCTTATCTAATGTTCATTTAACTTTAATTATATGTACTTGTAACTGTTAAAGTCTATGCCCACTGATCTCCCAAATAATAGCAACGTTTCTCTGTAAGATAATCAATTATAGGAAGCCTGGGCACTCACCATGTAAGTGCTCTGGTCCTTCGAAACTAATCTATTGAGGTAAGTGATCGAGTTTGTGGTTTTTTAATGCAACAGCCTTCGAACAGTTCATTGCCAATCAACCCAACCCCAACAATGGCGTTACAAAATTTCCACAATCAGCATGTATGTGCATGTGAAAACCCACGTGCAACTGTTCCATCTCACCACAAAGTTCGGTTCTCCTCAACATGCGGGCCGGTATCATTGATGATCGATTAGTTGGACCCCATGTACCTGTAAAAGGACTTACGGGGCAGGCGTACACAAATTTCTGGTAAACATCATACCTCATGTTTATGAAGACACTCCACTGACCAGTCTTCAACCCATTCACTTCTTGGATGATAGCGCTCCTCCACACTTCCGTCTTACGGCTCGACGGTATTTGGAACGACTTTTTCTGCCTAGAGGTGGCCCAATTGTTTGGCCTCAACGCTCACCTATTCTGAACCCTCTCGATTTCTACTTGTGGGGCCACTTAAAATTATTGGTGTATTCGTCTACGGTGCCTGCCCGGTCTCTTCGGAATTGAATTGTGGCATCTTGCGAGGACATACGCAGTTCTCCCGGAGTTTGGGATAGTCTTTTCAGGTTAATGAGACATCTGTGTGAGGTCTGTACTCAAGGAGGTGGGCATTTTGAACATCTTTTGTAAGAAGATAACGAACTGCGGAAAAAAGAACGTTCTAGTGAATTTCAGCGTTCTCAAGGTCATAACTCGGAAATGGAGCATTTCAAGACACATGTTGTAATGAAATATTTTGATTGTCTACATACGGGGAATACATACCTGAAATTATGCCTCATATTTTGAAATATCCTTATATGGAATATTTACAGAGTTTATGTAAAACTTTTTGCTTTCATTTAAATAGTGTTTATGAAGTATATGAAGGATTTCACTTGAGAGAAAATAGATTTTATTCTCTTGTACTATTCTTATTTTTCGTCTTTTGGCTTCTCTGCGTTTTTACATTATATTAATTAAGTTTACTAAGAAGTTTTTGTTGTGATTCTAGTAACCTCAGAGTCCTTAAATTCCAAATTCCTATTCGTAAACTTCGATTCGTGCCTAGTCGTTTCTATTTTTTTAGCTGAGGTTCTAGTGCGAGATTCTCAACAGCTTTTATTTCCAGGAAGATTCTGTCGGCCGCTCGTCCAATCCCCTTACTAGGAGAAGCAGGTTTTCAAGAAGATTTTATCCTTTAGCCTTTGGGTAACCCACCACTCCTGCAAGGCAGCAAGTTGATTTTTGTTGAGTTTGCTCCCGTAAAGAGATTGGCATCCCTCCCATACTGAGTTCACTTCGCCCATGATTTTCAGTTTTCTTTCCTTTACCTCATGGCTCTCGTTTTAAGGCGTCAGAGATTCGCCTTTCGCCCTTCTCTCATTAGCTGCTCACTGATATCTCATCCCAGCGAGTATTGCCCATGGGCCACCACGTGAAAGAGAATCTCTTGTGCTATAATACACATTAAGAACACAAGTTTCATTATGATGTTAAATTACACGGGAATCATTCATTGTTTTACTTACCTTTTCAAAATTTTTAAATTTTATTTACTATTTATCTTTATGATTATTTTACATACCCGTAGTAATAAAGATAGTAATGTTACTGGCTTGTTTCAAACAATGCCTTCTTTTTTTTCAAAATTAGTGTCATAATGAAGCCATTATTCAAGTAGTGATATAAGAAATGGTTTAAAGGTCTAGTTCTGTAATGAAACTTATTATACCATTCATATGGGTGCACTAATAAAACATTGTCGCATTATCCTAGATACATTTTCTATTATATTTGCCTAGTCTTTATATTTTCATTTCTTGCGCTAGAAACGAATTTTTGTTGGTTAATACACCCTCTTCCAACTCAATTCCAATAGTTAGTTAGTTAGTTAATGCCTTATTTTACGTGGCGAGACTCGGGCCAACAGGCCCGCTCTTCCGTCTAACCACGCAATTTTCGCTACGCTCCTTTCACCACCTAGCGGAGAAAGGAGGTATTATCTTGGGCGACGAAACAGGCGGATCTCAATTTTGCTCAGAGGCTTCTTTTAGGCTTGAGGATCTTTTACATGCAGTAAATCTACTAACATGGGACAGCCGGCTTTACTTCCCCTCCGAAGGAAGGCGTACGAAGGATTTTTTCGCCCTTAAAAATCCACGGCTTCGATCGGGATTGAACCCGCTAACTCGGGTACAACAGTCCGGTACGCTGACCGCTACACCACCGAATCCGCAATATAATGCAATCAATGGAATAAATAATGATTGTAAGTTTTGCCTTAAAAAGTAACTTGTAGTAATTTTGTTGTATGTATCCTTTATTAAATAAACCTATGTACAAAAGTAAATCACATACGAACGCAGAGCACTGTCAAAACTATTATAGCTAGAAACGCAAAATTTCGAAAAGGGGGTCACATTGCCAGTGTTTCCGCAACAATTGTTACAATATATTGTCTGGTATAACCGTTTATTGTGCTTGGTCAGCTTAGCTAGGGATTGTATATCTGTTGTGAGTAATTCACAACTGTATAATTTACGTATGCAATTGCTCTCAAAAGAACAAAAAGGCTTTGTCAGCGACTCGCTGCGAAGGCGGTGGCGGTGGCGACCTGGCAACGAGGCAGAGATTAGGAACCGCGCCGCCGCTGCCATCACCGCCGTCGTTTTCCAGATTCTTCCAAGGATCACAGTGCGTTCTAACGTGCTCCCCGAACTGATGACACCGACCGGCAGGCCGATGAGTGTGTCTCTTTCGTCTTTACTGGTTATTATTGAACATGTGATGGCCGTTCATGGGAGAGGTGATGATTCTTTGTGCCGCGAGTTAACAAGAAAACGTGTCAAAAACAGAACATTGCTGGATTGTATGATGTATAATATTGCTATGAAAACTGTAATCTCACTTGAGTTAAATACATCCTCTGTGGTGTGCTCTATGAAGATGGGGGTGAAAGAGAATCTTGATTTCTGATTCGCACACTGAATAGTATTACTAAAAAAAGAAATTTCATTGAACTAAGCATAGCTTTGACAATATTCGTAATGCGGGAGGAGATTCCTTGTACAATCCGTGCTATCGAGTCTCACTGGTAACAACAACCTTGATATTTCCTTAAGGTTTTTAAAGGTTCCTCATTACCCAACCACAAACAACCTAGCAAAAACCACTAGGTGACATGGCCTGAAAGGGCATGCGTAATAGTGGCAGTGTTGTCCACAAACTACGTGCACATTTTGGACGCGGGGCTGCTAGCTCGCAACAGCTGGGAGGTAATCGATGTTGGCGCTGATGCTACTGCTGGATATTCTAAAGGTTCCGGTGTTGAGCACGTGTGGGGGTAAATATTCCATGCCGTTTCAATAGCAGGATTATATAAATGCACCGCCCTGTTCAGAACCCGGAGAGCTGGTATTTTCATCCAGGGTTTTCGAATATCTCCGGCCTGTTTCAGACCAAAGCTGCAACTACTGCATCTGTGCACTATGCATAATCTCGCTCGACACGAACGAAAACCTGCTATTCTCTCCTTCAATAAATCAATTCATGTATACCTCCTATGTGACCTGTAACCGGTCCCGGATGTTATATGAGATCCCAAGGAATAATAAGGGACCGCTGCGTTTCCACGGAACAAAGAAATAAAATGTAAAGAGACACTCGTTTGACCCAAGTAGTAAGTTACGCAACCAATCAGAAGGAGCAGACCCCGTTATGGAACAGAAATTAAATGAGAATACGTGGATCGCCATAATGGTTTGATTAGCGAGTTCGCCTGTTCGTGTAAGCAATAGGATTACACGTTGCGAAGGGTTTTTTTGAAGCGAAATTGCATAGTGCATCAAAAAAAAAGCTCCATAGATAAGGGAGGTAAATATCTTAACGAATTTAATCATAAATTGTGATTATTAATAACGTAGATGAACATGTGCAATGAAATGTGTACTTGAATAATCGCATCACCAATTAGATGTTTGTTCTTTGTCCATTTCAGTTTTTTTCTATTTGTTTTTTAGATTTCGTTTGTTTGTTCTTTTCTCATCATACTGCCAGCAGATTTATATTCTTTATTCTTCGATCGTTTTTTGAGCTTCCATAACTTTTTTAAAAAGCTGTGGACGAGCCATCTATAATACTGAGTGGTGTATTTGGAGCTACCGCTAGCTTGCTCCAATTACTGGTTGCAAGATTCTTCGACTACAAGAAACCATTGACGTCGGGAAAACTGAAGTCTGAACTTGAGGCAACTCAATTAATTAAACAAATATCAAATCTGCTTCCAAAAGCTCATTGTAAATTGCGAAAGATTAGAAACAATGCTGATTCTATGATAAATACTTCGCTTGGAGAATCCCCTCGGGAGAAACTTATCGCATTAGGTTTAGACAATTCTACAAAATAGTCGGCCTTTTCTGGCATACAGGAAATGACATTTTGCATCTATCACTCAACGTTCAAACTCCACCTCTTGGCGACTCTGACGGCTGGACAAAGAGAAAGGTGTTACATATAATAGCATCGCTTTATGATCCCTTGGGCCTAGTCACGCTTGTGCCAAGGTTTAAAATATTTTAACAGTTGTTATGGGAACGTAAGCTGGACTGGGAGGTCAATCTAGATCCAGACTTACTTCATCAGTGGGAATTTTTACACTCAGAGGTACTTTTATTGAGAAAGCTGATTTTTCCAAGGAAGGTGACAATCAGTGGGGTGAGAAGTATAATTTTAACAGGTTTCGCTGATGCTTCACAAAGAGAATATTGTGTGGTTGAGAATGTTGTGCATACGTAGTCGGTGAATATTCCCAGAAAGGACAGACAAGTTCTCTAATAGCATCAAAATCAAAGCTTGTACCTCTAGCTGGCAACACTATTCCTCGTCTTGAATTATGTGGCACAGTCTTAGTAGCCAAATTCATGATGAAAGTTTATAACGCTGTGTCTCTAGTTTGAATTGTCAAATCTGTACATTTCTTTACAGACAGTACTATAGTGTTGCATTGGATAAAACACGGTCCAAATAAATCAGATGCCTTCATTTTTATACACTTGCTATAATTAGTGTTCCCAGGTGGAGGATTGGTTACATATTTCTTCTACAGACAACTCCGCAGATCTCATATCACGGGGAGTTACTGTCAGAAGTCTGGCTACTAAGGACAGATGGTTTCATTGTGCAGAATTGACGACCCAGTCGATATCTCAGTGAAACTCTTTGCCTGAAGTCGTTGAAGGAGATAACGTACAATTACTACTTCATTAGCAAACCTCTCTCACCACACCTTGTACTGAGGAAGAATCTTTTGTCTCAGAACTTACCAGAAAGTTCAACTCTTATCACAAATTTTTGAGGATAGCAGAATATTGCCTTCGGTTTTTCTATCAGTGTAAGAACTTTAATACTGCCAAAAGGAGCCGACCCTCTCACTACAAATGAGCTAAGATATGCTCTTATACTAATTGCGAAATCAATTCAGAAATAATTATTTTCTGCTGAATATGGCGCACTGTCCAATTAAAGAGATATTGTTAAAAATTTGAACCTTTTAAATCTTCATCGTATTCTAGACAAGGATGACACAATTCGGTGTAGGTGGAAGATTCAGTCATTGATGCCCCATGAAGCCAAACATCAAATCATTCTCCCTCGAGAACATGCTTTCATGAGAACTCTCATTACTATGATTTATTTAACTTATTTACATGCTGGATGCCAATTAATAGTGTCGATTGCGGACAAAGATTCTTTCAATTGATTGGATTCCTTCAGTTCAAAGACTAGTGAATAGTGTAATTCATCATTGCTTCAAGGAAGCAATAGATGGCAGGGAAAGCCCGCCTCCCAAATAATAGTGCACTTCCTGCTTCGAGAATTACGCAGTCCAAACCATGGGAGTTTACTTCAGTAGATTACTGCGGACAATTTCTGACAAAACCAGTTATTGTTATGTGCAGGGCACGTTGTAAATCATGGATTGTCGTTTTCATGAGTCATGCAACAAAAAATGTTCATCATGACATAGTGAAAAATTTAACCACTAATAAATTTATAGCTGCTTTAAAAAGATTCGGTCTCGCAAGAGTTACCGCGGAATCATTTATAGTGATAATTCTAGAATATTTGTCAAAGCAAAATGTCAGTTGGCAGAACTATCAAAAATTATCAGCATTCATCAGGAGCACTCGATCTTCAAAACGTTTCATGCAGTACATGAAGCAGAAAGGCAGTTTTGGCTCCCTCGCTCACTATTTCGCAATAGACTGGCCGAGGCAGCCGTAGGATCCTTGAAATTTTATTTAAAACACTCTCTTGGGCAAAATTGCATTTCGCTTTGTGAATTCTATACTTTGTTGACGCAGGTAGAACATATTTTAAACTCACGGCCTTCGGCCGCTTCCTCTGAGAAGGATACTGAAGCCTTCATAATACCTCTAAATCATTTAGCTTGTCGACACACTCTCAACTCATTGGTTTCGATCAAGAATCAAAGCTAGAGTTGCCAATACCCCGTCGTTATCACACAGAGAAAAGGCAATTCAATATTATTTGGAAATTCTGGACTAGAAACTATCTTACCTCCCAACAACCTCGTACAAAATGGAAATCTGTTTCTCCAGATTTGAAAGAAGGTGATCTAGTAATTTTAATTGAAGTTCTCCTCCACCTCTGTGGAAAGTTGGAGTGGTCACTCAGCCTCTCCCTGACGAGGCAGTCAATGTTCGAACAGTGTAGGTCAAAACGGCGTCAGGCACGACCACAAGGCCGGTATAAAAATTATGTATTTTACCAAAGAAACTTTAATATTCATTCTAGCAATCCCCAGGGGCCACTATCGTCAGAAAATGCCAGGGGATTTGGCGTTACCGGGAATCTACAACTTTCCGCGCCACTCACACTCTATTCATGAAAATATCGTGTTTATTTATTCTTTTTCTTTTTGATTCTTCTTAAAGAAAACAAATTATGAGTCAAAATACGATTTAAAAAGTGCCAATTTAACTCTCACTACTCCCTCTGCATGGGGGCCTATGACGTTTCTCTCTCGGAGTTAAAATTAACCCACCACTCATTTTAACGAAAATTAGTCTTATCGTCCTTGGCAGGTAGGTTTCTTTAAATATGCAGCCTCGAGGACGTCAGAATTGGGTAACCTTTGAAAACAATATGCTCTGCACTCCCGGCTTGAGGGGCAGGAGTGGTGGGTGACGTCTAATCAAAACAAAAACTCTCTTGTCTACTCGTACATAAGGTCGACAGGCACCCAGAATTTCAATGTATTTTTCTATCTGACATACCAGCAAAGCTTATCCTTAAAAAGTAGGTACACTACCGAATCATATAAATTGTCGGAACGACAATCACGGCTTTGAGTCAGCTAATAAAAAACAAAATCTCTTATCATTCATTCGTCCGACGAAGAACCTACAAATCTCTGTGGTACGCCAAGCACTGGCGGAAGGATGGTTCGCTTCGAAGTTCTTTTTTTCTATTCAACAAATACTCAAACGAGTCATTGGCTCTTTTCACAATTACCAATACAGGTAGAACAATTGTTTTAAATGTGGAGCATCCTGCCCGGCTCCAGCTGAAGAAGCTGGTTTGTATACACAGTTGATATTTGTAAAAAAATCTGATATACCGCATTGTTCTTATTTATGGTATGTATAGGTCCGTTTTCTTTTTGACTCATCATTCGTATTGCCGACACGACTCACGCGTGTGTTGAGTTACGAGTCGTGATTACGTGAGCGAGGCAATATGAATGGTAGAGATTATATTTTGTTGCATTGTCGTTCTTGTAATATGTTTTCCCTTTTTTCATTTTCGACCTTTCTATTTTTACTTTCTCCCTCATCCTGGCGGAAATACACGCTTTAGAACTTGAATTTTCAAGTAAAGTGATTCATAACGTTCGCGAAGTAATACAAATAGTTGTGATCATATCTTAATTCTTTAATTTCCTTACTTATAATGGTTATATTTTTTAGTTTCTTGCTCTCCTAATTACTGAAGCACTTCGCCCGAAAAACTCGGCTTTACCACGTATGTGTGTGTAAGCACATTCTAAAAACACGTTTTAAACACTCCTTTTGGGATTTCTCTTTCATATATTAACAAGGCCCTCCTAGAACTTGGAGTTCACAAATCGCATCGGGGTAAGCTGCATCCTCGAATCGCGAGTTACTGCCACTTCTCCCGTGCTACCTCGCGTCGGGAGGACATGTCGCTTAAAAGACGGACTTCAAATTACGTGTCTTGGGAATTGACAAGGACTCGTATAATTCCATTAAAGTCTGTGTTCATTACTTTTCCTTCTACCAATGGGCCAACGTGGCCCCTCGAATGCAAGTTAACATGCATTCAGTTTAACAAACGCATTCAAAACACTTGCTAGTATTGCTTAGTATCGCTAGCATCGCTAGTATCGCTAGTATCGTCATTACTTTGACGTCCCGTATATAAGCATTAAGTCACTCCTTCAATCGTTCATTTTAATCAGTGCTGGAAACAGTATTTCAACCATGTCTTGTCTCTCGTACAGCGCGCCAGCCCTTCCCTGTGGGCCCAGTTCGGCTCTCTTCGCGGGCGGGAATTATGTTGGCACATAGGCGGCCAAAATTAATTGAAATTTGGCGCCGTACTTAGAATTCAATTATTTATAGCAATTCTTTGCCGGTAATTAACAGGAAAGGGTATACATTTCAAACATTCCGTCTTAGACTTAGTATTTTGTTCTCTAAAAACCAAGGGCGGGCTTCCAGAGAGAATGACAATACACGTTTCGTATGAAACTCTTTGGAAGGACTGAACTGCTTTGAAGTTTTGAACGGCTACTTCCAAAGATGATCGTGAGAGCTCGCCACGGATCAAAATATTATTTGGGTTGTATGTATAAAGAATTTGTTTGATTAGATTTTTTATTATTCTACTGTATTGTATTCGATGATTTCAGGTGCTATTGATCAATGGGATTGACTGTTTTTTAGGTAAATTTATTTTCCGTTTCAAGTTGTTTTTGTTGGTGTGAAACGAGATTTGTGTAAGAAGGGAATATACTCTTTAATTGGTTCGAATTAAACACACAGATATTCCAAATTTCTCGCTTGGAAGTTTATGTTCATCGCGCACTGTTCCCCTATTGAATCCACTCCCTAAATTAAGAATCCCTTTGACTAATGATCACATATATGATCACATATGTGATCACATATTTGACTAATGATAACATTGAATAATATTAACTACGATATCAATGGATAGCCCAATCAGGGGCTACATAATTCATAATAGAATTCATAAATTAAAATTTGATTTCACAATGGCCTTTAAAGTTCTGTTTCTTGTTGCTTGCAATACATGACGTGCAAACTTGAAAGGTCCCTTATTTTCTCATATTACTGAAGGGACTATAAAAGTAATATATAAATGTTATGTAAATTAATGGAAGTGGAATGACAACGAAATATGATAAGTAAAAGAAACATACCTTTAAATAGAGATAAAGAGCCCACACCGCCTATTCTGTAACCATATAACCAAGCAAAACTATAGAAAAAATAAGAATTACAAAATCTTATCAGAGTACTAAAAACTGCATGAATCAGAAAAAAGAAATCCAGGAAAATCGAAAAGAAAATGTTTATATAAAATATAAATTAAAATAACAAAATATCAAAGAATTAAAATAATCAATACTCAGCTTATAAGGTCTTCTCCAGTAATCACTTATGCGAAATATAAATTTGTTATTTAAAATATGTGAAACAGTGAAGAGGAGTGATGTAGAGTGGATAAAAACCAAATATTAATATCAACAGCAAACAGGAATATTTATACATTGATATGTGAATCATTTCTCTCTTAATGCAATGGTGAATTCAAAATTCATTTCGGAAATCCTGTTCCATTATTTACATACTTTTTGAATTAATCCAATCATGTCATTTGAGACTTGGATTCTGACACGGTGAGAACCTCCGAATTGCGTCGGTTGACCCAGAAATCTCCACCCAGTGTTCCACGCTGACATACCTGCTTGATCATCATGGTATGGCCACACCAGGAACAAATTCGATCACGTGGGTCGCTGGTTTTATTGAAAACAATTGTTTTATTGTGGCCCCGTTACTTCCTTCTGCATTCGCGTTTTGCAATGTTGGCGCCTAATCTCCAATGCCCAATTATAACTGGGACAAATTCGGTCTAATTGGATCGAAGAAAGACACGGAAACAAATACATTTAAATTAACTGAAATATAACTTCAAACTTCCGCTCATATAGCGCAGAACTGACTGGGCCGGACCAGAGGCAGGACGTAAAACTCGTAAAACTACTATGTGTACACGCTACGAATTCTTGGAAACGGAAGTGTCACCTGGAAACTGTTCAATCACGAATCAGAACTATGTACTGAAAGTGACTGTGGAGAAGAAGTTTTGTCTAGTCAAGTGTTAGTTATTGGTCGACCAAATCAGCGCATTATTGACAGCCTTGGCCCGCGACGTACTGTATACTCCTCAAATATTGTCACCGTGCGGCAACGCGGTGTAATTGCGACCACGGGATCAGCTGATTCCCCGCGCGGAAATTGCAAACACGTCCACAAATATACAACACAGGTGACATATGAGCTTGTTCTTGGTGTATTTAGTGTTAGTAACGAGATTTTAACACTTGTTCTGATAATATAATTGTAATATTCCAAGGAGACGAATAATTTTATCGCCATAGATGTTACATTGCATCAACACCTGGACGTCTCCCAAACATCTCGGTGTTCTCCGAAAACTGCTAGAAAACTATTAAGTGACTTTAACACCCTCATTGAAAACGATCACCTTGTATTTAACAATACCCACCAGTCCTGGCATGAACCAGGACTTCCGAGACCTAGTCCGTTCGCTTGCACAGAATCTTGCCTCAGACTCGCTCGCTCGGAGATCCGTTTAGGCGTGCCACATGCAAGTGACGAGCACTGCGCTGGAGAGAGAGCTTGGTGCATGCGCGTCACGCGGTGCAAAATTGGACAGATCACTTACGGGTGCCAGGCACAAACCGATACGTGCCATACCTATTCAATCTATCGTTACTATTGTAGTACATACAAGAGCAAACTATTTCTGTCACTAAGTCTCACAACCTCATTGTACCATCAGATTAAACTAAAACGTGACATTTCTATTTATTTCTCCTCTGAATACGGCAATTTAAATTTTGTGAAATCATTGTAAAGTTCCAGGAGAATAAAATGAGAATTTTGTTGGGTTTCGCGTCAACTTCATACCTTCATTTTCGCAGGCTACATCGTCACGTTACGTTCCATTTCAATTCTTTTCCCCCTTTCTGCGGCCTCACCATTCTCTCAATCATTGGCCATGCCAATTGTCTGTCACACAAAGCTGAGTTCCGCGAACGTCCGTGATGAGTTCGCACAACGAAACTGCGGTTCCCGTGCCTTCTGTCACCACATGGGTGCCATTCTCTGAATAAATCAAAGGAAGCGCGACACCACAGCATGAATCGGACACTGATCATATTAACATAAATAATAACCCGGCAGCCCACCGCGCGAGGGCGGACGTGAATCCAACGTGCTGTGGAAGGCAATTCCACAACGGTGCGCGTGGGCGCGAGCCTTCCGTCAACATTTGTCTCCGCGTCGTTTCCACCCGCGCGGATAATTATGCACCTACCCACGTGCCGTCGCCTGCCGCGCGCGCATAGCGCTCGGCGTGCCCGCGAGGATCTCTACAATAATGCCGCGACGGCCGCATTGTTTGATTCCGCGCACATCGCTGCCCACCGTCGCAGTTACCCTGCAACGGTGGGCACAAACGACGAATGTCTGGCCAAAACCTCAAGTGAGTGAGTGGGATTTATGAGTGTTTCCTGGGCACATTACAGCCACGAAGAGAACATATTCCTCCCAATGGCACATGAGATTTCGCACCGACCTACACGTTTTATTCCTCCAAGTATCACTCGTTTCCACCCGTGCAGATAATTAGGCACTTACCCACGTGCCGTCGCCTCCTGCGAGCGCACGACGTTCAGCGTGCATGCGAATACCTCTAGATTAACGCCGCGACGGCCGTATTTATGATTCCACACACATCGCTGCCCGCGGTCCCTGTTGCTTTGCCACAGTGGGGCAGGACTGCGAATAAGCGGCCATCACTAAAGTGAGTGAATGAGACTTTTGAGTGTTTCTAGGCGTGTCCACTGTTGTGGTGGTAGTCTCGTGGGCACATTATAACCAGGAAAAGAGAGTATTGCTCCCATCAGAACGTAAGATCCTGGGCCGATCTACACGTCGACTAGCGGCGTTTTACTCCTCCACATTATATCCCTTTTTGCGGAAAAGTCAAGCCGGGACACGGTCTATGCTTCCGACATATGTGGTAGTGTAGAGCATTTATTAGTGTCTGTGTGCTCTGGATGAAGAGGAAGACACTTTTGAGAGAAGAAAGTTCGGCCGCGGAACGTGGGCACGTTTAGCAGGGTTCTGCTCCGGAATTCGTCAGATACTGATAAAAGCACGAATAACTCCCGATCTCACACTCCTGCCGCTACAATTCTCTTCTAAACAGTGGTTGAATTCGATCTTCCGAATAGCTTGATTCTAAAATCCGACCCGACGGGTCTTGAACCCTAGGATCTCTCGGTAAGAATCGCTGAAGCGGCAACTACTGTTGCCAATGCGCAATCCCAGCCGGTCCAAATACATGTCTACTTCCAAGAATACAAAAGAACTTTAAGGGGAGTAATAGTTCAGGCAAAAGTAATGAAAAATAATCACCTCCTCTATTAAAAATGGAAGAACAGTTCTGTTTGCCGATGACGTGAATGTTCTTTGCAAAGAAGAAAAAATAAATAGTACAATTTCAGACTTTCAAATTGGTTTCGTAATAGCAAATTAATAGTTAACGCAGGAAAAACTGTTTCAATGCATTTTTGCATTTCAAATCGATAATCGCATGCTCCATTGAAAATGAACAATATGAAATTAGCTGATGTTACACCAACAACATTTCTAGATCTCTCAATTAAACACTAAATTAAGTTCATTATGTTACGCATTCAGATTTCTTTCAAAGTCTGTCAACCATCATGCAGCTCGTTGCGTGTACTTTGCAAATGTACATTCCCGCCTGAGATATGGCACAATGTTCTGAGGAAGCTCATCCTGTAATACCCAAACTTTGAGATTGCAAAAGAAAATTTTTCGAATAATGAAAAAAATACCATCCACGTCAACCCTGCAAGTCTCCTTTAATTAAGCTTGGTATCTTACCATTGTCTTACCTATTTATTTACGAATCCGTAATATTTGTCAAACGGTGGGAACATATTTTCATGCAATTCTGATATTTATAATTATAGCATACGCCGTAGAAATCACGTTCATCAAGTGTCAGTATCATCAGCTCACCACAAGAAATCCACATACAATACATGTACGTTTCTTTACAACGCATTGCCAGATGACATTTACAATTAAAGTCGTTTCACAAATTTAAGTTAAAAGTAAAATCTTTTCTGCTGCATAACTGTTTCTATACAAATACAGACTATACTGATCATCAAAAAGAAAAGTGATGTTTATTTTAACAAAACAATGATATATAATGGATTAGTTTAAATTTTTATTTTATAATTTAAAGAAAGACTTAATATGGCTGTAACATGTAATGTACTTCAGCTTCCGTTTCAATGACTCCAATCACGATCAAGTTTTTGTACAGTTTCCCTGATCCATTGAGGAAATGCTGAAATGGCCCCTTGTATTGCTTCTGGATGTAAATGTGTTTTGCCCCGAATGTGCTAAGACTGTATCTGAGGCTGTAAAATTCCAACGAAGTGCCTTTCAAGTAACATTATTGCAATGCTAATATTGTTATTTTTCAGCACATTATTTCAAAATAAGATTATGGAAAAGACATAAATTATCTTCCTTCTAATCCTCACTACTCGAAGACATAAGCTCCACGTTCTGCAAGTTTAAAGCCAATGAGAAAAACTGACTTCACCTTGAAACCTTACAGTAAAACTCTTTTTACAAATTTTGCACTTCATTATTACTAATCACTTCGATAAAATAAAATTGAGTCATTTCTGATACAGTTTTAAAACTAGAAACGTACCTTGATATAAAGTACCATTCTTTTCATTGTATTTTTTGTTAAGTGCTGTCCTATGGGCCCGAGTCTTGGCCCCCTAGTGAGATCCAGCGTCAACCTACCATCGGTATGCCGGGTTTTCCTGAACCAGGTATCTCCCACAAGCTGGACACCGCCCCAGCCGCAAGTTCCCGACCGGTCTCCCGGCATCTGCGGGAGTGTAGTGTATGTAAGTGTAATCGTAAGTAAGGGGTGACGATAGAACAAGGAGGAGGAAAGAAAGATCGCGCGCGGGTTCTGCTTCTGTATTCGCCTGGTGTTGATCGAAGAAACCACGGAAAACTACTGATCAGAGCATCGGGCCGCCAGATTTCTCTTCCTGACAAGTGACTGAATTCGACCTAGCTACGTAGCTAGTATCGAAAATCCTTGCACCGTCAGAATTCTAACCTGGGACCTACCAGTCAAATGCACTGCAGTGACATCAGCTGATATCCCGATCCACCTTTCCCGGCACGTTTATATTTCTGAAGTATTATCATTCATTACTTTTTTTAAAACTTTCATTTCTTTCTCGGTAGCTTACTCACGGTTCGAAAAAAGACAAAAAACATGTGTAATTAAAAAGAGGTAAAAGACTGATTAAATCAAAGACAGATTTTTAAATACCAACTTTTTAAAATGCTAAGACTGCTGTAAATGCGAATTTTCGGTCGTTCGTTAACACAAAACGGTAATAAAACTTTCGTCTCATTTGTGTAAAAATCATAGAAACTGTTTTACATTGACGTTCATTTATTACTCCACACTCCCACGGAAGCAGTGTGCGAACCAAGCCCATGCTAGTGCAAACCTACCCGGGAGGCTGTACCAAGCAGCCCTACAAGTGTAATTGGTTGGCACATCTTGACTTATGACTTCAGCAACTCTAAACGTCCGACTGCCAATAACATAATACCAAACTTGTGAAAACTAAAACGAAGTTGCGTAAACAAGTTTGTTTTTACCGAAAAAAAATATTTACCGAAAGAAACAGTTAAAACGGCGTCTGACGAATGAAGGTCAAGGTCTATGCATTTATTCGTGACCTTCGGAATCCCTACCAATTTCTATTGAAATGAATTATGAATAACGTTATCAACGAGCGTGGTTGGCACATTAGAAATTATTGCACTGACAATCGATGGAGAGATTTGATTTGATCGTGCTACTGGCGAAATTCCAAAATCTCCCATTTCTTTCGCATCTAATAAAATGAGAGCTCAAGAACGCGTGCACAGATTTTAAAGTTACGATTACTGATCAGAAACAAAGAAAGGGACCATGTCGGAATTTGGTACCAGAAACCTGGAAATTGGCACCAGAAACACTGCGACGGCGCCGCCGGGTTTCACGGAGCCTGCGAGCTACAACTGGCGGTACCTAGGTGTGACCATATTTTCCGAGAATATCTCAATCAGGTCAATAAGAGCACGCGTACTCGACGTGTAAGGTATAGCAACACCACCATGAGAGTATAGCTGGCCCGCACTGCCTATCAGGTGATGGAGAAGAAA
>BLKR01016549.1:0-25034 GCA_011170035.1 Teleogryllus occipitalis | reverse complement strand
TCGGCTAAGGGTGATATTACACACCGAGTGATGGCTGTACGTTTCATAATTCTTACCGTCCATGAGAGTACGGGGCAATTTACTCTGTTTGGCTGGTAGACGTCAATGTTCTTGGTAGGACACAAAATTATATGAGGTACCAGGTATCCAGTTGCTTATAGAATGTGATTGATTTCAGTAATATCTAGATGTATACCTCCAGTCTGTACCTCCTCGTTTAAGACATAATTCTCAATTCCTATCTCTCTGTGTGCATTAGCACTTTTGTATATTCTTCTCACCTATTTTGTACCTGTTTGATTCCATTATCTATACCAAAGGGACCCCCAGGGAAAGATGAAATTTTGAATGTGATAAATGATGATCAAGGGGTGCATTGAGCATCAATAGCTGAATAAGAACGGGCGACTGGTCGGTATAAATAAAATCAAGGTAACATGGATTTAAAAAAATAGTAGTGAACTTGATAGATAACTATTTTCTGGTAAAAACCATCAAAGGCTTGATAATAAATTACAATGTCGCTTGTCTTCTTTCATAGCTAGAGTGTTGCTAAATGTAACTAGGTTTGTGCAACAGATTCACCCCAAAGTTTAAAAAAATGCATAAATGATTCGGCAAAGAAATAAAGAAATCGCATTAAACGCTTTTTAGTTTCACATTCATGTTCTAATAGCAAAATGTAAAGGGCTGAAATGCATCATTTTGTTGCCTCTCAAGCTGTTGTACAATTATTGAAAAAGAACGGAGAGGACTCAAAGAAATTGAAGCCTCGCGCTGAACGCAATGGTCGGAATGTGAAAGCTCGTATGAGGTCAAACTCAAGATGACCCTGTCACGAGGGTGGCCATTTAAATCTAACCTAAAAGAATAGACATAGAAGCATTGTAAGAGGAGCAATTGTAACTTACATCGTATTGTAGGTCTCGTGCACTATACAATCTTATTTCAACATACTCAAAAGTACTTTGTACCTTATCAAAATTGTATTATATCTATATGTATATTCCATTAATAATTATAGAGTATAGTATTAGAAAATTATATTTATGGAGGAGTTTACTTTTTGTGCAATATGGTAGTAATCACATTTACAGAAAAAAAATTAAATGAGAAAATGGAATTGTTTCTGGGCGTCTGTCTATTTATCAGTTCGAAAACTTTGTTAATAAAACCAGTAATATGATAAATTTTCACAATCTCCTTATTTCGCGAAGGAAAATGACCTCTACGCTGAAAGAGACAGACAGGGAAAGGAACAAATAACAATAAGAATAAACCAACACATAATTATCTGCAGTGGTTATTTATTTGGTGTTTTGTTCGCAAGATTTCTCGCTAGCAGCACTATCTTCGCGCAGATCAATACCACAAATTGCCGATGCTCAGCATCAGTTGCTGCCGGATAAAAGAAACTGTAAAAAAAGGCTCTAATCAGATGAATGTTCGTGGGAGTCTTTCAATCTCACTCTGTGTGTGGACAAATTTCCGCGGCTTTTTACTATAAACAGTTCTTCAGAATTATCTTTGGTTCCCTGTACTGGCCAGAGTTACGAATAATAAGTTGTATTATTTGCTTCGGTAACTGACGAAAATAGATCCGATAATTGAGAATAGAAGGAGCGATTAAATAAAAAGCAAAGGGAACGAAGTCCGTAACTGCGCTGTATTTAGTTAGAATCGTGTACTTTTCTACTGACGTATATTTGAATTATATATGACTTCTTGCGAGCTGAAATTCTAACAATTTTTTGGCTTCTGAGGCATTTCTGTAGTATTTTGTGACAATTTATATCATAATGTAGAACAAAACTGAAATAATATGGAAACGTAATAAGAATGTATATTTATATTGTTTATAACAAATGAATCAAACCTACAGAAATATGTTAGGACGCACCCAATTATATTATATTTAAAATCACGCCTTCGGAAACATCACTGGTGATCTTAGCTCTGAAGGAACAGATATTAAGGCCATACTAGGACTGTTTTCCAAGTTGTGAACGATTAATACGTCATAAGAGACCAATAAGAAGCCCGCGTGACATGAAACGCATTTGCGCCTGCCCATTTCATTAGATTTTTCCTGGTAAATCTATAAAGTGAAGTGAAGTACAATTCGTCATTTTCCTGTTCATTTTTTTTCCACACTTTCCACGCACACAAGTAATTGGCAGGAACAATCGCGCAGTTCGTAGCCCGTTTGTTAGGGTACTACGTTTGCATGAGGATAAGAGAAACCACAGAAAACTACTGATCATACCCGCTGACCGCTAGAATTCTTGGGACAGCGACTAAACTCGGTCTATCTATCTGGTCAGTGCCTAAAATCCGACCACCGTCGGGACTCGACCTTAGAATTTGTCGGCCAGAGGCACTTTAGCTTACATACCCTGAGGTAAATAAGACAACCATACACGCAAACGTTTCTTAAGATGCATCTACAAGCGTCGAAAAATGGACGCAATACATTACACAACATTATTAAAAAATCTAGAGAGAACTCTAAACTAAGTTTGTAATCGTTCTTTTAGAAATATTTGGAACACAAAGAAAAACACAAATGCAAATGGGTGATACAATAAAAATACCTCAACTAAAGGCTCCGAAAGAATGTTTTTTAAGGATAAGAATGTAGATTTGTACGATCTCTACGAACAGTGTCCAATCACTTCAACTGATACTTTTCGATAATTGAAGTTTATCGTACGAAGGATCTACAACCCCAAAATTAACATACAATTTTTAGAACGAGTGAAAATTACTTTTAGTAACATTTTCACTTTTCCTCTATGGATTAATAAAATGAAAAAAGTAAATAATTTTTAAAAGTATTTGATTTCATTGATGATAAAATTTGTATTCGAAATTACCTTCGAAAGGAATTGGTGTCAAGTTGTGGATTGGGAAATTGCATCCTTAATCAAAGGTCTCGGGCAGCAGAAATACTGTATTGGAAGTAATAGACTTCATCCTTTTTTCCTTTTGATTGTCAACTGAACATGGGATTCCGCAGGGTTTGATTTAACGCTCTGCCCGCCTCCTTCTATAGGTAAAACCCAGGCCATATTTGAATGGTGAGAGCCGTTTTCGTGATGCTACGGATATTCTTTCCCATACAGAAACAGAGATTCTGTGCAGAAACATTAACAGTATAATAACAGTCTCAGTTTGGTTTCAATGCCACAATTTGGTTTTTAGTTAATTTGCTAGTAATAATTTTTTAGTAAATTAAAGAAAATTGTTTCAATTGAGTTTCACAACTCAAATAAGCATTTGCATGCTCTGATGAATATAAACAATGTGCAATTGGCGGCCGTCTCAGTAACAATTTCTTTGGGTATCTTAATTCAGACAGCACTGAACTGGAACGAGTGTTTAAACGAATTGAACCCAAAATATTTTTTTCATTTGGTTATGCTCGCAAGCAGGATTCTGTAAAAATGAACCTGTCTTCATTCAGATCGGAGTTACCGAGACGTGATGGAAAAAGCAATATAGAGCGAATTTTCTTACATTACCTGGAGCGAGCCTCCATTGAGAGGATTTGCAAGATTTAAGGTGGATCCCAAATCCAATCCATTGACAGAATCTATAGGGTCCCACAACTGCGGCGCCGCCTGCACTGCCGGAATCACCTACAACACATCCATACGCATATCAAAGTTCAAAGTATAGACAGAACATATTGGAGAGTTTTTACTCAGCGTATCGTAAATCGACATTTTGGAATTTAGATTCATTTATTGATTGATATATCCCTGCCCGTCACTTACTACGCTTTTAGTCTTATTAGTGTAGTGAATGTTTTTTTGCGGAAGATTGCGGTATCCCTCACTCGCTGGATGATGGATTCCAGCTCCGAACTACACGTCGGCTTGCGGCCAATTTCTTCCTCGAGATTTCTTAGCCTTGACGGGGCACCGCCCTAAACGGGAGGAGCTGTAACGTCCCGACGGGTGAGGAAGTGTCAAGAGCGAATAGAAGAAGGAAAAGAAAAGCTTAGATCGCACACCGTGCTTTTGTTAGGGTTCTGCACCGGCGTTAGACGGAGCATTTTATTGGAGAAAAAACGAAAAATTAACCGATCAAAGCAAGTGGCCACTAGAATACAACTCTAGGAGATTGAATTCGACCTAGCTCTTTAGCTAGTGTCGAACATTTGTCACTTTTGGGACTTGCAGCACTTTTGTAGCGGAATTGTAGCACATTACCCTTTGAGCCTTTGCGAAGAAAGCGTCAATTCTCGTTCTGCGCTCAACTCAGATGGTGAAGTACTCAACTTGTTTTTTGTTAATATGAAGTTTCTGGTTAAAGTTAAAATTTCTAACCATTAAAATTGTAGTTTTTGTAATATAATCAGTGAAGGCTCCTACCAACAGCTATGAATGCAGTGTATTATTCAAATAATTAAACCAGAGAAATGAATAAGGTCGCCATCAACTGATGTCACTGAAGTGCCTGCGACAGGGAGGGTCAAGCTTCGACTGCCCACAGTGGAAGGTTTTTCGACACTGACTTGTCAGCTAGAGCAAATTCAGTCGCTGTCTGGAGGAGAATTCTCTGATGAGAACTAGGCGAACGCCAGGACCTAATTAACGTGCCCATACCGTGTACGATTTTTCTTTACTCTTCCTTGTCCTATCCTCAACCTTTGCTTGCACTAACATGCACTATAACACATGTCCAGACACCGGGCGGGAGCTTGCAGCTTGTTCCATTTGGGGCGGTGCCCCACTGTTGGGACATACCTGGTTGGGGAGAACCCCACTTGCCGCCGGTAGGTCGGCGCCGGATCTCGCCATCCAACGGGGAATGATCACCGCTACCACTCCAGGGGAAACATACGCTACACTTATGGGACTATTGACCTTAGCTGTTAATTCGTCTGGAATCACTAACAGTCAATCAAATAGTTAAAAGTTTTGTCTCATGCGACAAGACACCTCCCTGTGGTTGCCATTTTATGAGCCCCTTTAAATACCTCCAACGTAATTGTTAACTTGCCTTAAGTTTGAACATGTTTCCATGTAGTTTAACATGTTTTACACTCGAATCCTTTATTTGCTTAAAGCGTTTTGCTCATTATTTCGTTCTAAAATTACAATAACTGGATATAGTCTTGCTTCAGATAGTAAAATGTTCTGCTATCGCTAAGTTCATATAAATCACGTAATTCAATAATTCTAAACAACTAGTAACAAGTATTTTTCTGCAGCTTCTGGATCAATGATCTCCATCAGGTTTTTCGTCCAGGTTTTCTGATCCTTCTCAGCAAATGCAAAGATGGCCCCTTGTTTTGCTTCTGAACATAAATGTAATTTCATTGTCTGTGCAAGTCTTCTAGAAATCAGTGGGAAATAAAGTTATTCACAACATCGTTTTTCACGTCGCGGCAGGAAGTATTATTCCTTCACGAAGGACATGATGAGGGATAAGAGCCCGAATATATAGCTGATTTACCATTTAAAATAAATTTTATTACATCGCAGCAAATATATTTTGTTAACAATTGTTGCAAAAAGCTCTCATTTTTTCTGTATTAAAAATTCTAGTAATATATTGCTTAGGGTAGGGATCACAGAAATACGAAAACGTGCACAGATTTCACTTCTGTTCGTAGCATGTCACACGCAGTTTTTAACTGTTTTTGATGTAAAATAAATAAATAAACATTCCTTCCTTTTTATTGATCGACATTTGTTCGCCTAGAGAAGCCCAACAAAACCATTTCTCATCTTCACAATATATCGTGTTAACAGAGCACTCCGGCGCAGTTGCGAAAAAGATTCATATATCGTTATAACAAGACGTGCATCATGTACGCTACACATCATGTGATTACAGATGATAATTCTGGTGACGTATCGTTTTGGGATTTTACTCTATAATGTTTGAGTTTGCAAATGCGCAGAGTCAAAAGTGAGTTCATAGTGTATATCGTATTGTGCTTCACGTTTTGCAGGAATTATTGACATCTGCCCCACTCTTATCAAGTGAACAACTTTTTTACCATTGGCATATCTCACAATTACTGTCGCATCGCGTCGGAAAGTGTCTAGATAAATGTGTATGATTAACTCATGCGTCGGTCTTTATGATAGGCGCGTAAATAGTAATTCCGTTCAGGCCCTATGTTCTGGCCGTTACTGGCTTTTGTCACGCGCAACGGTTTTGAGACCGTTACTGGCTGAGTGTAGCTCGGGGCAAACATTTCTGCTCCAGTGACTCGGGACCCTAACTACATAGCTAGGTTGAATTCAGCAGCTGTCTTGAGGAGAATGCTACTGGCCGGCTGCTCTGAACTGTAGTTGTTTCATTTCTGGAATGATGTTTCCGGGACGCTATTCTCTCTCAGCCGCCTTGCTGGCGGGTGACGAATTCACAGACCTGATTCTCATGTGGAAGTTGTGAACGGCCAACCGGACCCTGAGTTTCTCGGCGTCACTGAGTTCGTTAGTGCCGTCACTGAGGGCGCTAGTGAAATGGAATGAATCATGTGTCTCTTTCTCTTCAAAAAAAAGCCTGAAAATCTTAGTTCATATGTAGTCATCTGTTCGGTGAAAAGATGGCGGGATAGGGTCTCTCTGTTGCCATGGAATTGTGTCCATTGTCGTTTCTGGAGTGTTGTCGGCGAAGTGCCACTCATTCTGCTTCCTCCAGGCCCAAGGAAGTATTCCGTGCATTTCCGGGACTATGATACCCTGCATCCATTAAGTTGAGTAGGCCTGGAAGGACGAATTTGTATTAATTTTGTATGAATGCAGACTTTGTCACATTGCAGTGAAAAGTGATTAAGTTCGATAATCGTGTAATCTGCTGGGAGCACATGCACCAATCATTATCATATCATTTGTCATCCTGGGAAATAATTCACAACCGTTTAAACCAGAAGGATTATGTATATTTTTGGGATAAAAGCGATGCAAAAAAATAGGAGCAAATACATCTCGTCAACTCACCCAAAATGCGTTTTCGAGCTAGAAGGGAATCTAAAAATGTTAATTTTGCGTGAATGTTTGTGCCAAAGATGCTGAAACGAAGGAACTCATCCAGGAGGCGTAGAGGACGACCACGTAAATGAGAACCATCTTCAGCAACATAGCGACGAGTGGCGCAAAAGGACGTTGATGGAAGGCGGCGAACAAACAGCGTCAACGACGAGTGACGACAGTGCAGTTGCGGTCTTCTTTATACTGTGCGTTGTCCAGTCTTCCGTACCCTTCTCCCCTACTCCGTGCCCCGACGTCGCCCCTCCATGACCACGGCCTGGCCCCGATCGTCCCCTGCCTATCCTCCGCTCTCCCCCGTCCCTTCCTCATCCATACCACCCCTCCCCGCCCCTCCCGCTCGCCACCCAACCCTGCCGTTTTAATATCCTCAACCACACTACCGCTTCTGCGCGTCTCCGCCCCATCCGAGTCCCCGCTGTTCCCCGAGCCTGCTGCCACCGCACTCCGTGCCGTCCAGCGCCTTGTACATAGCTATTTCCGTTCCGCGATTTTTTCCATGCCCGTAGTATCTGTAACAAGTACTTAAAACTAAGTAATTTTTTGTCCCAGGAAAAAAATATTAATGCCTCTAGGAAGCTATTAGTTGCAAACTACACGACAAAAACATATGCACTTGGGACCATGTGCGCCATAAGCGGCCGCGTTTAATAAAAGCTAAAATTGTCCTTGCTGGTTGTACACACCGCTCGTCTACGCCCACAGTCCAGTCACCAGAAAATCTTCTGACTCGTTTCGTTCACTCCGGAGTTAGTTTCAATTCATACTATCCCACTAATTTTCGAAATATTATTAATTTTACAAACTTTAACAGTTTGGGAATTCCTTACATCAGCAATCGTCAATAAAAATTACAACTCTCACGTGAACTATCACGCCCGCACATTTTTTCGCAGAAAAAAGTCTCTCTCTCTCGCCGTCTCAACGTCTACATGTCTACTGTCCGCTGTCTATGAATTTCTCCCCACCCTCGCCAGGTGCGTTTTCCTTAACTGATAACCGCTCGCTTATCGATGCTCCGTAGTCATGGAGAAATACAGTCTACGCGCCGGGTTTTCGAACACTCGATCCAGAGCAACAGTCACCCATGGAAGCCCGTACACGGTAGGAGCGTTATAATATATGTATGTATGTATATTCTAACGCCACCACCTAGCGCCTTTTTCGAACAGTAACCGTCGTTCTGTTATATTTTCGGTTTCCACGTCTCCGCCGACGCTGCGTGGCCGGTGTGGCTATGCCCCAAACGTCACTATATATAACTAAACGTCACTTATATATAATGTGACGTCACGGGATTATACCAACCCGTAACGCAACCCTAAGCCACGAGAAAGCCCAGAACACAGAGAAATAGGGTACGCGGTGGAGCGATGGTCAGAGAAAGCGACATCTACCCGCAGATTTTCGCACTCCGATGTCCGAAGTTACGGATAATGTTTTTCTTCAGAGGGTGCGAAGGAGGAGAAAATTCTCCCCTCCAGAAATTTCCCCAGGCGGAGTCACATAAATACCGCGACGCGCTTCGGGAGAACTCTCTTTCGATTTCGACAGCGACGGCGACTCAACCTAATTCTTCGGCGATAGTCACTGGTTAGAGCAGGACTATATTTTAACTTGCTTAGTTAAAACTGATTTGAGAAACGCGTTAAGAAGTGTGATAGAATTCAGAAGTGAAGTGCATGTACAGTGTAAGCACTAACATTACGCGAGAAAGCAAGCGATGTGATTGCTTGAATCTGAAATAGTTTCATATTTGAAATGAATTCGCGCAGAAGGACTTTAAACGAAATCCAGCATTTAACTTTGTACGCAACGACAACGCACGCTCAAAGTGTGGTATGTCGGCCGAGTGCTAGAAGTATCCAATTCAATAACGTTAGTTATTCAAAGCTGGAAGCGCGAATAACGGGTACGCGGCATGCAGATGAAGGACGACTACAGTGAAGACCCAAGCGTAGGCGAGAAGGACTTGGACCAAATACGTGAATGATACGAGGCCGGAGATCGAGAGAAGGATCTGGAATTTGGACGAGTGGCGGAATCCGGAGATCGGGGGAAGGAAGTGGTACAACCGTGGAACATCGAACCAGTCAAGTGGCGCGGCGAGGACTGCGAGCGACCGAAAATCTCAAGGTGAACTGATGGCGAGCGGGAAGGAGATGTCGAGGTAAAGAACTGGCAACTTCTATGCAGCAATCTGTTGGGAAATCGTGTAGCTTTAAAATACCAGGTGAAGCGTCCTAAAAAAAAAAGTGAAAGTTCCAAATAAGAAACTGGGAGAAATATTCCGAACGTATGAGCGGCAGTTTTGATTTCATTCGCTGTACGCACTAGTAAATTCGTTCGAATGCCATACCTGGTACAATTTTCCTAGAGTGAATTATGATTTTTCATGTAGTGTAAAAGTGATCTTATTTGAAAGTCATGCTTTCATGTATTATGTCAGGGGATAATTAGTTGTTATAATTTTGTAAAGGGTCCAATTTAAGTGTGTGTCACGTTCGTTCTTTAGTTTGAGTTCACAGCATTGTAGTAAATGTGCATCTTAAGGCTGACACCTGTGAACAGTCTATGGTAGAATAATTGTAGAGAATCATTTAAAGGGCCGTTCACGGAGAACACTTAAGAATAGCAGGAATTGAATGAGGTACATGAAAGTAATTCAGAAAGAGGTAGAAACAAAAGAATTGTGAATAGTAACTATTGAAGTATTCAGGCAGTCGAGGTGACGCCTATACATTTTGTGGTTGTGTTCTTTTTTTGTTTTCTGTTTTCTTTGCAGTGACCATCTACGCAAAGTGCATACTTTATTGTATATTTGTGCCATTGTGTAATTTTTTTTCACTGAATATATGCTCATTTTACCAGAATTTTACCTAATTTATTGTGTCAAGGGTTCAGACCTTTCTCATACCCGAAAGATCCTGCTTCCTGAGAATTCAAAGCTCGCTTCACGAGCATTCATTCTTTTACGCTCTATCGCCACCGGCTGGAAGGTAGTAGGTGGGCGTGTTAGAATATATATATATATATATATATATATATATATATATATATATATATATATATACACATTTTATAACATTTAAATATAGGCTAAATACTTACCTAGAATCCGGGGAGAAGAAGATATTGTCACAAAAAAGTTTTCTAAAAGTCTATAAACACTTCACTAAATTACTGAACCAACTGAACTCAGAAGGGGACAATCAAATGACCGTGTAAGCAAATTCTAAAGTGAGAATCTTTTCTAATAACATTAACACGTATTTCATATTATCGAAGTAACACGAATATAACCGAACGTCGGGATTTCAATAGGTCTGTTCATTTATGCTTTCCAATCTACACCAATCTGCACTTTATGCAAGAACAAACTTGGGCATAGGAGTATAAGGCACGTTAATATTTGCCATTACGATCGGTGAACGTATGAACTATACTAGGCTGCAATAAAATGAACAGAACCAATAAGCCGAACACGTTGATCCTCACCTATACATTTTCACTTTCTGGAATACAGACGTATATACGGGTAATATACGTAGTATAGAGAAAGTTATGTCATGCTGCGGAAAATCGATTTCGAGATTTCAGCAGAGATACATGTTTTGGGGGTCCCGTGATACCGAAAAAGTGTTGTTTTTTTAACGTCCGTCCGTCCGTCCGTCCGTCCGTCCATGTGTCGGTCCGTGTGGTATGTAAACAAACCTAGCGCCTAAACCACACGTACGATCTTTTCCAAATTGAAGAAACCCCTCTTCAACTGGCTCTAGTTGAAGCCTTGAAATTTTGAAAACCATTCTTTAAAATCACTTTACGTGAAACCTCCCGGACATTTTCAAATTTTTTCAAACACTGTTTCAAATTTGTTCTTTAAATTTCTTGTAATAATTGAGGAAAATACACTTATAAAGGTGACATACATCACATTTTGACAGTTAACTATATTTCTGAAAATTGCCAAAAATTGAATTTGTTTCGGCAGTTTCCTACAACTACAAAATTGTGAAGAAAGTTATTTTTCCTTCAAATGAAATGTGTTAACCATAAATAGTTCTTTTAATAAGGTAATGTAGATTTTTTGGTACTTTTAGTAGTTTTCGTGCAATAGTGTATACAATATTTGCAATTTTGAAAAAGTAAAAAATTATTTCATCAAAACAGCTCCAAATTTTTTCGTTAAATTGTTGGTAGTGTTAGTGCCAAACGAACCATACACGATGACATAAACGCCATTTTGCTCTTTTTTTAGTTTTTCCAAAAATACAAGAATGTAATTATTTTGGCAAATCTCTAACAACGGAAACATTTACATTAGATTCGATTCTTTCAATTCGTCAGATTTATGAGTACTTGTGCTTTAAATAATGTCATATAAAGTTTCTCCAAAACTCAACCGTTTTCTATAAAAATGAGCTCAAAATTCCGCATTTTCTGACCTTAGTACTTTCTCGTATACATACGTATTTATGGGAGTATTAACCACTGTATAGAGGAAGTTATGTAATGCTGCGGAAAATAGATATCGATATTTCAACGGCAATAAAGGTTTAGGGCTTCCCTGACACCGAAAACGTTTCAATACTTCCGTCCGTCCTTCTGTCCGTCTGATTGTCCGTCTGTCCGTGCGTCTGTCCGTGCATCTGCCCGTGCGTCTGTCCGTGCGTCTGTCCGTGCGTCTGTCCGTGCGTCTGTCCGTGCGTCTGTCCGTGCGTCTGTCCGTGCGTCTGTCCGTGCGTCTTCCCGTGCGTCTGTCCGTGCGTCTGTCCGTGCGTCTGTCTGTGCGTCTGTCAGTCCGTCCGTCTGTCAGTCCGTCCGTCTGTCAGTCCATCCGTCTGTCAGTCCGTCCGTCTGTCAGTCCGTCCGTCTTTCAGTCCGTCCGTCTGTCAGTCCGTCCGTCTGTTAGTCCGTCCGTCTGTCAGTCCGTCCGTCTGTCAGTCCGTCCGTCCGTCTGTCAGTCCGTCCGTCTGTCAGTCCGTCCGTCTGTCAGTCCATCCGTCTGTCAGTCCGTCAGTCTGTCATTCTGTCCGTCTGTCAGTCCGTCCGTCCGTCTGTCAGTCCGTCCGTCTGTCAGTCCGTCCGTCTGTCAGTCCGTCCGTCTGTCAGTCCGTCCGTCTGTCAGTCCGTCCGTCTGTCAGTCCGTCCGTCTGTCAGTCCGTCCGTCTGTCAGTCCGTCCGTCTGTCAGTCCGTCCGTCTGTCAGTCCGTCCGTCTGTCAGTCCGTCTGTCTGTCTGTCCGTCAGGCCGTGCGTCCGTCAGGACGTGCATCCGTCAGGCCGTGTGTCCGTCAGGCCGTGCGTCCGTCAGGCCGGCCGTCGCAAAGGCCGGCCGTCTGTCAGGCCTTCGTCCGTCTGTCCGTCTTTGTCTGTCCGCCTGTTGTATGTGTACACACCTAGCGCCTAAACCACACGTACGATCTTTTCCAAATTGAAGGAACCCCTCTCCATATGGCTCAATTTTGAAGCTTTGAAATTTTCAAAAACCTTCTTTAATATTTGGGCGACTTTATATGAAGCCTCCCGGGCACTTTCAATTTTTTTTCAAAAAGTACTGCCAATTTTTTCTTCAAATTTCTTGTAAGATTAGAGTAAAATATGCTTATAAAAGTGGGGTAGTTCACATTTTCAGTTAACTCTGAATTTTCGAAAATTGCAAATGTTTGAATTTTGTTTCGCGTCTTCCTGAAATTCAAAATTAAAGATATAGAGTTTTTCTTCAAATGAAATTTGTGTCTGATAATCAGTGTTTTGTTTTATTTGTCAACTCTTTCCCATTATTTCATCTTCCGCAACCGCATTAACTTCTGACGGGTTTAATTATTGGAAGACCTGCTATCAATCAAACACATGAAAATTCGGAAATCCATTAAAATGCTATGTACTTAACTAGAGCAAAAGGGAAAACTTTAACTTCAAAGCTAGAGGAAGAAATAAGAAAAGAGCAGCAGTATTGGTGTTACGTTGCAGGAAAGGTTGCGCTGTAATTTACACTCTGGCAGAGCGAGGCTTTCCATTTGAAGGAAACAATCAAAAATTTGGAACTCCAAATAACGGCAATTACTTTTGTCTTCTAGAACTACTAGAAAAATTCGATTCATTTTTAAGAGATCATATCGATCGATACGGAAATATAAGCTCTGAAAAAGGTTCCTATCTAACTAAAACTATATGTGAGAAAAATATTCAACTTATGGTTAAAAAAGTAAAAGACATAATTGTGGCGGAAATGAAAAAGGCTGGCTATTTGAACTTTTTCGTAGATTCCACTCATGACACACCTCATACTGATCAGTTCAACTTAATTATTAGACATGTGTTACCTGAAGAGGGTTTGCCAACTGAGAGATTTTTAACTTTCCTTGAGCCAAAAGATCACTCAGCATCCATGTCGTTCGAAAGGTTCTGAAATTCCTCGGCGCCCACACATTGTACTATATTTACCTTGCTCAAGATCTTGAATCACAGTGTCCACTTTTCAATGCTCTCTGAAATTGCCTCTTTTTAAATACCTCTCTTTAAACTAATTTTTGCCGACTTGTCAAGACCAACCATCTTGCCATTGCCATTGCCATGGTTAAAATCACTGACGACAGACAGCATTTGGAAGAGAATCGCTTTATTCTTAGCGCTTTAAAATCATCCATGTAAAACGAATATGATACACGTCTTTCAACACCACGGAGGTTCCAATCAAGATAAGTTTGACATAACTGTCTAGATAGGGGGATCAAACTAATACAAAAAATCAGAGGGAATAGCGAGTCTCCTTCAAAATTCCCCTTGTTATGTAAATACGTCTTGTTGCTACAGCTTCCTCCTCGCTGTGTGTTAGTAACATGGTGATTCAGGACTTCATATTAGCCTTGCAAAACTTAATGAATCTGAAATGAAAACGATAGACCTCCAGGGTCTTTAAAAAGCAATTTTGCGGTACATTGTCCAAGATCTTCTGGTAGTGAATCCAAGCCATACTTAAATTACGGTTTAGTTTCCTTACATTATTGAAGATGACTGTTTAGTAGGGAGATTTACTAACAGCCATAGGAACCTTAACAATATCCTTTCTGTTCAACTGGAAACAGTTCTGTTTAACTGGTTCTTTCTAGGCGTCTGAACAATTTGTTAGATACGGCTGCAGCAATAAAATTGTACATCACAGGCATGCACGTTTTTGGCATGTAGTTCTTGTTCGAAGAATTGTCTCCCGCATTGGGTAGCAGGTAAGTCATCACGCTTATAAACCATTCCAGGAGTTTCCTTGGGTTTTCTAACTATTTTTAACAGCCTTTGCTAGGTGAGAATGTAATGCATCTAATTACTTAATCAAAAAATTCTGGATCTAATAAATCGCGGGGGGATTTCCAGTTTTTCATGTCTTAATTGCCTGGTAGAGGTCTTCTTCCGAGTATTCCTGAAAATGTTCTCTTGTTTCCAAAAGTTCATCGACAGCATTAACTTCAGATTGAAGCCAAAGTTGCAGAGATTCCAAGATTCCTACCTAAAATGTTTCGATGTCATCTTTTCAAGGAGAGGCACGTTTGACATTCAGTTTCTGAATCAGATTGCGATAGAATAGCATTTATTTCAAACAAACGATTGTGTACACGGGAATCTATTGTACTTTTGTATCGTCTAATTCTTTGACCTCGTGCTTGGATTTTCTCTTTTAGCTTCTCACTTACCATTAGCCATGTTATGCCATTTTGAATTAGGTAATCTCGGTCAACATTAAGTATTTTAAATGATCTTGGCTTTCCAGGTGACGCCGCGTCGAAGGCTGTGTTGCCGTTAAGATCATTTACATGACTCTGGCCGCGGAAGCCTCCGACTTCATTAAGTATTTTAGTTGAACTTTAGATGTGTGCGTTGATTTAGATTAAGTCTCGGCTAAGGGTGATATTACACACCGAGTGATGGCTATCTGTATCATAATTCTTATCGCCCATGAGGGTACGGGGCAGTTTACTCTGGCTGATGGACGTCCATGTTCTTGGTAGGACCAAAAATTATATGAGGTACCAGCAATCCAGTTGTTTATACAATATGATTGATTTCAGTAATATCTAGGTCTATACCTCGCGTCTGCACCACCTCACTTAAGACAATTCTCAATTCCGATCTCTCTTTGTGCATTAGCACCTTTTTATATACTCCTCAGCCATTTTGCACCTGTTAGATTCCATTATCTACACCAAAGGGTTCTACAAACGGGATCGGTATCGCCCCCCAAGGGACGATGAAATTTTGAATGTGATCAATGATGATCAAGGGGTGGATTGGGCATCAATAGCTGAATAAGAACGCGCGACTGGTCGGTATAACTAAAATCAAGGTGACATTGATTAGAAAAAGAGTAGTGAACTTGATAAATAACTATTTTCTGGTAAAGACCATCAAAAGCTTGATAATAAATTACAATGGCGCTTGTCTTCTTTCATAGCTAGAGTGTTGCTAAACGTAATTACGTTTGTGCAAATGATACACCCCAAAGTTAAAAATATTTTGTATGGATAAATGATTCGACAAAGAAATAAAGAAATCTCATTGCACGCCTTTTTAGTTTCACATTCATGTTCTAATAGGAATCACACTTAAAATATTGAATTTAACGTTAATATTCGCAGCTAGGGGATCAATTTTAACTTTTACACTGGATATCTTCCCACTGCTTATATCCTCCTTTAGGTTAGAAGGTTCCCAAATTCACAAAACTCAGGAAATTATAACTAAGTACTCACAACGTTATTCTATCGCCTAAAAGGTATTCTCCGTCTTGCAGGAAAGCTCGCTTTAAATAAAAAAACTTTCGACATTTTGTAACAGACCGAGAGATTCAAAGTGAGGATCGAAGAAAAAGGCTGAAATGCATAATTTTGTAGCCTCTCAAGCTGTTGTACAATTACTGAAAAAGAAAGGAGAGGACTCAAAGAAATTCAAGCCTCGCGCCGAACGCAATGGAATGTGAAAGCTCGTATGAGGTCCGTCTCAAGATGACCCTGTCGCGAGGGTGGTCTTTTAAATCTTACCTAAAGGAATGGACATAGAAGCATTGTAAGATCAGCAACATTGTAACCTACCTCGTATTGTAGGTCTCGTGCACTCTACAATGTTATTCCAACATACTCAAATGTATTTTATACCTTATCAAAATTGTATTATATCTATGTGTATATTCCATTAATAATTATAGAATATAGTATTTGAAAATTATATTAATGGAGGAGCTTACTTTTTGGTAATAATCACATTTACAGAAAAAAATTAATGAGAAAATGGAATTGTTTCCGGGCGTGTGTGTATTTATTAGTTCGAGGCCTTAGTTAATAAAACGAGTAATATAATTGTAGCATAATAAATTTTCCCAATCTCCTTATTTTGCGAAGGAAAATTACCTCTACGCTGAAAGAGACAGACGAGGAAAGGGACAAATAACAATGAGAATAAACCAACAAATAATTATCTGCAGTGGTTATTTATTTGGTGTTTTGTTCGCAAAATTTCTCGCTAGCAGCACCATCTTCGCGCAGATCAATACCACAAATTGCCGATGCTTAGCATCAGATGCTGCCGGATGAGGGATCCTGTAAACAGAAGGCTCTAATCAGATGAATGTTCATGGGACTCTTTCAATATCACTCTGTGTGGAGAAATTTCTGTGCTTTTTACTATACAGAGTTGTTCAGAATTATCTTTGGATCCCTGTACTGGCCTGAGTTACGTATAATAAGTTGTATTATTTGCTTCGGTAACTGACGATGATAGATCCAATAATTGAGAATAGAAGAAGCGATTAAATAAAAAGCAAGAGGGACGAAGTCCGTAACTGCGCTGAATTTAGTAGGAATCGTGTACTTTTCTACTGACGTTTATTTGAATTAAATCTGACTTCTTGCGAGCTTAAGTTCTTACAATTTTTTTGCTTCTGAGGCATTTCTGTGGTATTTTGTGACAATTTTACCATAGTGGAGAACAAAACTGAAATATTATGGAAACGTAATAAGAATGTATATTTATATTGTTTATAACAAATGAATCAAACCTACAGAAATATGTTAGGATGCACCCAATTATATCATATTGTAAATCACGTCTTCGGAAACATCACTGGTGATCTTAGCTCTGAAAGAACAGATATTAAGGCCATATTAGGACTGTTTTCGAAGTTATGAACGATTAATGCGTCATAAGAGACCGATAAGAAGACCGTGTGTCTGCCCATTTCATTAGTTTTTCTTGGTAAATATAAAAAAGTGAAGTGAAATACAATTCGTCTTTTTCCTGTTCATATCTTTTTTCCACTCTTTCCACGCACACAAGGAATTGGCAGGAAAGATCGCGCGCGGTTCGTAGCCCGTTTGTTAGGGTACTACATTCGTCTGATGATCAGAGAAACCACAGAAAACTACCGATCATACCCGCTGACCGCTAGAAGTCGTGAGCCAGCGACTAATCTCGATCTAGCTATCTGGGCAGTGTCTAAAATCCGACCACCGTCGGGACTCGACCCTTGGAATTTCTCGGCCAGAGGCACTTTAGCTTCGATACCCAGAAGCAACTAAGCCATCCATAAGCGAAACATTTCTTAAGATGCATCTACAAGCTTAGAAAGAAAAACGCAATACATTACACAACATTATTAAAAAAAATAGAGAAAACTCTCAACTAAGTTAGTAATCGTTCTTTTAGAAATAGTTGGAAGACAAAGAACAACACAAATGCAAATGGGTAATACAATAAAAATACGTCAACTAAAGGCTCCGAAGGATTTTTTTAAGGATAAGAATATAGATTTGTACGATGTCTACGAACAGTGTCCAGACACTTCAACCAATACTTTTCGAGAATTGAGGTTCATTTTACGAAGGATCTACAGCCCCAAAATTAACATACACTTTTTTAAAATGAGTGGAAATTACTTTTAGTAACATTTTCACTTTTCCTCTATGGATTCTGAAAATAACAAAAAGTAAATAAATTTTAAAAGTGTTTGATTTCATTGATGAAAACATTTTGTATTTAAAATTGAAAATTGAATTTAAAATTAATTTTGAACCGAAAATAATTTTTGTATTCATTTGGTTATGCTTCGCATGCAAGATTCTGTGAAAATGAACCAGTCTTCATTCAGATCGGAGTTATTATTAGTGTAGTGAATGTTTTTTGCGGAAGATTGCGGTATCCCTCACCCGCTGGATGATGGATTTCAGCTCCGACCTACACGTCGGCTTGCGGCCAATTTCTTCCTCGAGATTTCTTAGCCTTGACGGGGCACCGCCCTAAACGGGAGTATCTGTAACGTCCCTGCGGTTGAGGAAGTGTCAAGAGAGTCAAGCGAATAGAAGAAGGAAAAAAAAGGTTAGATCGCACACCGTTCTGCACCGGCGTTAGACGGAGCATTTGATTGGAGAATAAACGAAAAATTACCGACCAAAGCAAGTGGCCTCTGGAATACAACTCTAGAAGACTGAATTCGACCTAGCTCTTTAGCTAGTGTCGAAAATTTGCCACTTTTGGGACTTGTAGCACTTTCCCCTCTGAGCTTTGCGAAGAAAGCGACAATTCTCGTTCTGCGCTCAACTCAGATGGTGAAGTACTCAACTTGTGTTTTTATTAATATGAAGTTTGTGGTTAAAGTTAAAATTTCTAACCATCAATATTGTAGTTTTTGTAATATAATCAGTGAAGGCTCCTACCAACAGCTATGAATGCAGTGTATTACTCAATTAATCCAGAGAAATGAATAAGGTCGCCATCAACTGATGTCACTGAAGTGCCTCCGACAGGGAGGGTCAAGCTTCGACTGCCCACAGTGGAAGGATTTTCGACACTGACTTGTCAGCTAGGGCGAATTCAGTCGCTGTCTGGAGGAGAATTCTCTGATGAGCACTAGGCGAATGCCTGGACCTAACAAACGTGCCACGGACCGTGTACGATTTTTCCCTATTTTTCCTTGTCCTATCCTCAACCTTTGCTTGCACTAACAGGCACTACAACACATGTCGAGACACCGGGCGGGAGCTTGCAGCTTGTTCCGTTTGGGGTGGTGCCCCACTGTTGGGACATACCTGGTTGGAAAAAATCCCAGCAAATATATTTTGTTAACAATCCTTGCAAAAAAATCTCATTTTTTTCTGTATTCCAAATTCTAGTTTTCACTGTTTTTGATGTAAAATAAATAAATATTGCTCATTTTTATTGGTTGACATTTGTTCGCCTAGAGAAGCCCAACAAAACAATTTTTCATCTTCAGAATATACTGTGTTAACAAAGCTCTCTGGCACAGTTGCGAAAAGAATTGATATATCGTTATAACAAGACCTGCATCGTGTACGCTACACATCGTGTGATTACAGATGATAATTCTGGTGACGTATCGTTTTGGGATTTAACTCTATAACGTTGGAGTTCGTATATGCGCAGACTCAAAAGTGAGTTCATAGTGTATATCGTATTGTGCTTCACGCTTTGAAGGAATTATTCACATCGTCTGCGCCACTCTTATCAAGTGAACAATTTTATTACCCTTGGCATATCTCACAATTACTGTCGCATCGCGTCGGAAACTGTCTAGATAAATGTGTATGATAGTTGATTAACTCATGCGACGGTCTTTATAATAGGTGCGTAAATAGTAATTCCGTTCAGGCCCCATGTTCTGGCCGTTACTGGCTTTTGTCACGCGCAACGGTTTTAAGACCGTTACCGGCTGAGTGTAGCTCGGGGCAAACATTTCTGCTCCAGCGACTCTGATCGGGACCCTAACTACATAGCTAGGTTGAATTCAGCAGCTGTCTTGAGGAGAATGCTACTGGCCGGCTGCTCTGAACTGTAGTTCGTAGTTTAACGATCAATATCTGGCGAATGCCGAAGCAGCATTGTACCAACTTTGGGCCACTGACAGCACGTGATTTTGCTGTCCTAGGCTACTTCCATTCATACATAATTAAAACCCTACTCTACCACACTTGTCGCGATACCACTAGGAAATTTAGTGTCTGCTGAGGCTTAGGTATTATTGCCTCGTCTGGCCGAAAGCCGAATTGTAGGTAGATATCACTATCCAGCCTGGGATGCGCACCGCCACCTCAATTATAAAAGCACATTGACTATATTGACGGGAGTAATTACTAAAGCAGTTGGCCTGCCTGGAAACAATAATTGAGACCGTTACTTGCATTCGCTGAAGTTCTCCTAAATCAGGGAAGAACAGAATAGTTTCGAACGGGCTCCGAGTTAAACATACTACGAAAAACGTAGTTAATGTTGAAGGAACTTTAGCGTTAGTTCGTTTAAAACGTACCCTAAACAAAATAGAATTAAATTTTAAATATGCTCGCTTATACTCAAAAAGGAATAATATAATTGCTTGTTTTTCAATTTTTTGATTCCTGGGGATGAAGTATTCCGTGCATTTCCGGGACTATGATACTCTGCATCCATCAGGTTGAGTAGGTCTGGAAGGACGAAGTTGTATTCATTTAGTATGAATGCAGATTTTGTCACATTGCAGTGAAAAGGGATTAAGTTCGATAATCGTGTAATCTGCTGGGAGCACATGCACCAATCATTATCATATTATTTGTCATCCTGGAAATAATTCACAACCGTTTAAACCAGAAGGATTACGTATATTTTTGGGATAAAAGCGATGCAAAAAATAGGACCAAATACATCTCGTCAACTCACTCAAAATGCGTTCTAGAGCTACAATTGGAACTAAAAACGTTTATTTTGCGTGAATGTTTGTGCCAAAGATGCTGAAATAAAGCAACTCACCCAGGAGGCGTAGAGGACGACCATGTAAATGAGGACGATGTTCAGCAACATAGCGACGAGTGGCGCAAGAGGACGTTGATGGAAGGCGGCGTACAAACAGCGTCAACGACGAGTGAGGACGGTGCAGTTGCGGCTCTCTTTATACTGCGCGTTGTCGAGTCTTCCCTACCCTTCTCCCCTACTCCTTGCCCCGACGTCGCCCCTCCATGACCACGGCCTGGCCCCGATCGTCCCCTGCCTATCCTCCGCTCTCCCCCGCCCCTTCCTCATCCATACCTCCCCTCTCCGCCTCTTCCGCTCGCCCCTAACCCTGCCGTTCTAATATCCTCACCCACACAACCGCTCCTGCGCGTCTCCGCCCCACCCGAGTCCCCGCTGTTCCCCGAGCCTGCTGCCACCGCACTCCGTGCCGTCCAGCGCCTTGTACATACACATTTCCGCAATTTTTTCTATGCCCGTAGTATCTGTAACGAGTACTTAAAACTAAGTTATTTTTTGTTCGTGGAAAGAAACACTAATGCCTCTAGGAAGCTATTAGTTGCAAACTATACGAGGAATACTTTTGCATTCGCACTCGAGGCTATGTGCGCCATAAGCGGCCGTATTTATTAAGAGCTAAAATTCTCCTTGCAAAAAGTTAAGTATTTCTTGAGGTTATATTCACAAAGTGAAGGATAATCTTTTGCTTCGAGGTAAGAGGTTTTGGTAAAGAGATAAAGTTTTTACATCTACTCCATGTGCATGTTTTTTCTTTTGCTAGAACCTCATTTCTTTCACAAGTTTGCCAGAAAGCATACAGCGTGTAGAGTGAAGTTCTAAGTTGAGTTTTCACCTTGTTTCTGGTTGTTTTCCGTTCTCTGGGACATGATAAATCTTTTGAACAGACATTTTGTAAATACTTGTTCATCGGACGGTATCTACGGAACTGGGTTTTGGCACGGGTAAGTGTGGACAACCAGTGTAAATAGACCTCTATTCCCGTTGTGTTCACGTAGAGACCGCCTTTTATAGAAGACCCTGTGCTGATCAGGCTTCCGGTTGTATTATCAGTCTTGTAGACTTTGCCTCATTGTAGGAATGAGAGAATCATTGCTCTGACGTTCCATGTGCCTAGAGTTCACTCATTGCCGTACGTACCCAGAGGGTTGAAGTTTTGAACGCCGACAGGACGTTCGGAAAGGGTCAAAATTATATTTTCTACATAGATTAGTTTAGATTAGATTTATTACTAATTCTGCAAATAAGTTTGAGAACTTGGTGGCAGAATACACTAACATTACAGAACTTAACAAATATACAAAATTTTACAAAATTTACAAATTTACAAATTAACATGAACATTTCACTGCGCAAGCCTTCATAGCACTCCACTTCACCACACTACTGATTACCGAGTTTTAACGTGTTTCGTACACACACGTTTCCCTAAACTCCACAACATTGCACTGCACGCCACTGCACATAATTAATAATAATAATAATAATAATAATAATAGTGTTATTACAACATACTTTACATAGACTAGTTATCTAATAATATTAAACATATAATGCACTTGTCAACATCTTCGTATCTAATTTAGTTTTAAATTTGCTCAGGCTTTGAGGAAGGGATCAAAGATTGTCACAGGCAAACCGTTCCAGTCTCTAATAGTTCGATTCGCGAATGAATATTTCACAACGTCTTTTTTCTGAATTCTTGTCTAAACTCTGTGCATGTGATCCGCTCTTCCGAAATATGAAGGTTTCCCTAATCGGCTTTGAATTTCTTTGCAGGCTCGAAAGCCTGTGTACGCTTTATACATAGCATAGAGACGTGACTTCATTCTCCTTCTTTCGAATGACTGCCATACTTCTTTATTCTTGGTACCTCTGAAAGTAAATGCACTAATGACACATATGCTAGTTCTCACTGTACTCGTTTTCAGAATACGCGTAATAAAATGCAAAGATCTCCAGGCTTTCCCCAGAACGAAATTTACTTGATTTTCCCAGTTCAATTTACTTTCTTTGTAAATACTAAATTGTAAATTATATATATATATATATATATATATATATATATATATATATATATATATATATAATCGATAAATATTTACGTCACACTCTGCATACCCCAGGAACTTGGGGTGCGTGATGCCTTCTCCTGACCCCTCCCAAAAATCTTGAAATCTTAGGCTTACTCTCTATACTTTCTTACTCACTTTCTTATGAGCTTCCTTTTGAGCTTCACGGTGCCGAATATATTCTAGTGAGCAATCAGGACTTAGAAATTTTACGGCGAAATTAACTTCATCTAATCGCCTAAGAAAACACTTATGGGATTCTTTTTTGATTCGGGGCTTGTGGGACTTTTCTCGATTGCAAATTTGAACACTATAATTTCGCGAGCTATGTATTTTGTGTTCAATAGAAAACAAGACAACACACGACATGAAATAGAACCACAAAATTAACGAAGAAACACAGAAAAATTCCAACAGTTCATGAAACACTTTTTAACACCGTCAGTACTACCTTCGTGCTATATAGTGCCCTATCAATATTTCTATCAGTCGCGAAAAGAAATTTTAAAGATAAAACTTCTTCCTTTCCAGTGTGTACTTTTCTACCTCTCCCATTAACTAGAGCTTATTTGACACTTTATTTCTGATTACAATTTTTTTAATCAAACAGAAATTGCTTTATGAATTTAATTTGATTTAATCTTGTTATGAGCAAGGTAAGTTGGTTGGTTGATTGTAAGGGATTTCCGGAACGTCAACTATTGAGGTCCCGTAAGTATAGTGCATTTTTATCGGGAGGTGGCGGTGATCTTCCCCCGCTGGATAGCGAGATCCGCCGCCGACCTCCCGTCGTCTAGCGGGGTTTCCTCAACAAGGTATCTCCAACGAGCGGGAGCGCCCCAGTCGGGACAAGCTCTAAGCTCCCGACCGTTCTCCCGGCATGTGTGGACGTGTAGTGTATGTAGTGTAAGTGTGTGTAAGGGGTCAGCATAGGACAAGGAAGAGAACGGAAAGATCGTGCGCTGTCCGTGGCTCGTTTCGTAGGGTACTGCTCCTGTATTAGCCTGGTGTTTTGAGAGAGAAGTGAGCAGAGAAGCCACGGAACACTAGCGATCAGAGCAGCCGGCCTCCAGAATTCTCCTCCAGACAACGACTGAATTCGACCTTGGAGATAAGCTAGTGTCGAGAATGCAAAATAAGAAAATTGAAAGTCTTGTGCTGCATTGATAGCCGACCTCAATCAAAACGTTCTTTGAAGTTTAGATTACCATTCAAACAAATAATTTAACTTAATTTAATTTTGTCTTATTGACAACATTCAACTTTAAAAAAAAATCACAAAATACACCGTCACAGAATGAAATTCCGAGAATCATCTTCGCATAATTTAATGCGTAGTTCTATTACCTAAACTTCACACATTTATTTATTCTGTTATAAGACATGGCCTTCTGAAAATTCAGTCTTTTAAATCATCTTTCTCAAAATGTATGCATAAAGTAGACTTTACTTGACGATGATTGATTGTACACTCCACGAACCGCCTTCTGATCGTCGCTCACATAACCGGAATCCAGTCAATGTGTCTGTTTCGAAATATAACCATTCTGCATCCAGTAGAACGGCACTTATTGCCGGACTCCGAATACGTTCTTAACTACCCGCAACATACAAAGTAATTGAGCCTACACCGACCGTCGAATTCAGTATAAAATATCAGAATCCAGAAACACAATATTCAAAAACCAAAAGCTGGAAATGAGTAGCCGCGTATTAGTACGGTTATTTACTCAAATTACATTTATGCATTTTCTCTAAACTGACATTAGCATATTTAAAACAATTATACTTCGATTTATTTGTGGTGGCGCTTGACGTATATCAGCTGTTGACGGTGTCAACTAATCGGGAGCTCCCGATTGGATGAGATCGTAAGAGTTGATTTACGTCAAGCACCACTACAAAATAATCGAAGTATAGATCAATCGAAGTATACTCAAAAGCATTTACCCCGTAATAAAGCTTTTTGTTATTTCTTATTCTAGTATTTTCCAATCCAACATTTTGTAAGCATATATAGAGTAGCAGTAAGCAGTCTCTGCAGCAGTCCTGGCGCAAGTGAGAGCGACCGTACCGTCACGACCTCGGAGTTCCCCTCTGCAACCCCTCAATTTTCTTCTGGTACCCCTGTTTCCTCTGCTAGCCCGGCCACGTCAAGGCGAGCGGCCACTT
>BLKR01016548.1:0-25044 GCA_011170035.1 Teleogryllus occipitalis | reverse complement strand
ATTTTAAAAATTAAAATGCGCATTAAAACAGCGGGTATCTCAGGAGCTAAAGGTTTCTGATCGGCTGCTGGCATGAATTATTCTAAATGACTTCGACGATTTGTTAAAGAATGTCTTAGCGCACTTAATAAGGGGTTTGTATATTTATTTTGTAGTGAAGCTTGGTTTCAGGTTGATGAATATTTTTACCACCAAAACTGTAGACTTGGGTTATGATAAACCAAGAGAAAAAGTAGAGAGACCATTGCATTAAAAAATATTTGTGTTTGGAGTGCCATTTCTTGTTGCAGAAATGGTTTTGAAAAATTCTGGTAAAATAGCATGTACTCGTCTTCTGACGACAGGTTCTTCCTCGTTCAGATTTTTTCCCCACAGCCGTCCATAAGCTCCCCTTCCGTGGCTATGATGCGACGGAGAGACCATTTGTGGTGAATGCCAGAATTCGAAGTTATGAACGCCTTAGGATATGGGTATTAAGGGCCTTCGGCCTAACCACATAGTTAACAAGTAATGCAATTTATATCAATCGCCCCCTTTTTCTAAATATACCTGGTGCGCAGGCGGCAGCGTGGGTCCACCATCCGTTGGGTCATCTTACAAATTGCGCAAGATTTTATTTTGATTTGCTGCGATGGAAAGCGGGGACTAGGTGCGGGATTCGTTTCTGCGTTGCTCCCACGCTTTTTTCACAATACTTCGCCATTTTGCCAATATCGCCATTTTCTTAAAAATGACTACGAATTTTTCAATGAAAACTTCTATTTAGGACGACGATTTTTACTCTTCTTTAATATTCTTGAACAAATTATTCAATTGTACTATTAGGAAAGCAAAAAGTCGAGAAATTGTCAAAAAAAGTACTTTGGGCGATGATAGATGGCAGCAGAAATTGTCAGTTGAGATTCAAACATTTCGAATCGAAGAGATTTTGGTTTCGTAATCAGGGACACTTAAAGAGTGCAATAATTGCATTGACTTCCCACATCTATGTTTGGAGCTAATATTTGTGTCGGTGAAGAGAGCAGTTCTCCTGTAATAGTAAAATGAATCTAAAAGATTTTACTATGAAGTATACTACATAGAGACTTCCGAACTTATTTCCTAATATTGCTGAATAGAATAACAGTGGCATTTAATAAAACAACAGAAAACTAAACTAGTGGTGCTAAAACACCACGTACTTTCTCGGCCGTATTTTCACACAAAATTCTGCGAAAAGCACTCAAATTTTCGAAAAATTGTTCATGACCTTATTTCAAAACCTACATTTAAGGAACAGATTTCATTAAGGGGAAAATCTCAATGTTCATAATTGTAGCCGTATAAAGATACCGAAAAATTTTTAATTTTTGCAATTTTCGAAAAATTAGTTTTGAACGAAATGAGACCTGCACCATTCTCTTAAACGTTCTTTACAACAACATAACTTCAACAACAACAACAACATCAACAACAACAACAACAACAACAACAACAACAACAACAACAACAACAACAACAAACCTGAATCAAAAATGACGGATCCGATTTTGAGAAAATTTGGAAAATGTTCCAAGGGATTCATGTAAAGTATCCTGCACGAACGGATAGACGGAAGGACGGACGGACGGACGGACGGACGGACGGACGGACGGACGGACGGACGGACGGACGGACGGACGGACGAACGGACGAACGGACGGACGGACTGATGGACTGACGGACTGACGTTTTGCCGTCATTTGATTATTCGTTATCTACAAAACATGAATTGGGACTACACTACTTGCTAGAGAATTTTTTCTAAATTTAGCAACTGGAATTATCCACTTTTTCGTTTCTAGGGTTCCGTAATAAGAGTTTTTCTGCCGAAAATTTGCCGTTTTTCGCGCAGTATTACGTAACTTTCTCTTTACAGAGTATGTGGTAGCAAGAAACTAAAAAGGCAAATAATTGCCATACAATCATACTCTTGCCAATTCCTGCCTTGACGAAAATGCAGGATTGAAAGGGCAGAATTTAAAAAGAAAATAAACATTAAATAAAGTATTAATGTCAGTTATTTTTAGTATCTTATGTTTTAAGACAATCAGTAGAATTATTTAATACGTAACCAGTCAATTGTATTTCATGAAATTTTAATTACTGAAATAATTTTTTTATTGCAAGTACGTTTCGTGAATTAATAAAACATAAGAAACAAAATATCAGAATTTATTAACAGGCAATCAACATAACTAATGTACAATAAAAGTATTAAAGTAAATAAACAGAATTTATACCTCGGTTGAATGACAAAAACATCCAGAAAACAAGTTTTCATTCCAAGCAACCAGTCTTGTGATATTTCGAGCATGATTGGAGCTGGTCTTCCCCACTGCCGCTCACGCGTGTTCACCCCTTTCTGGCTTTGGAAGGGAAATGAGGGCGGAGAGAAAGGAAGCAGCTCGCGCGGGGGCGGGGGGGCGGGGATGGGGCGGGGGGCCGGGGATGGGGCGGGGGCGGGGGGCGGGGGCGGGGGGCGGCGGCGGGGGAGGGGGCAGGGGCGGCGTGCGACTGACTCACCTGGCTGGCGTCGCAGAGGCGCTGCAGCACGCGCGTGATGACGCCGGGGCCGTTGTGGCTCCAGTCGTTGCCGTCGAAGTCGTCGCGCAGCTCGCGCAGGCACTCGGCCGCCACGCGCCGCCCCAGCGCGTCGCGCGCGAACCCCAGCACGCTCGAGCCCAGGTCCGTTGCCGACTCCGCGCCGGCGAAGTTGCGCAGCCCGTCTAGCGGCCTACGCACGCAACGGCCAATGCATTACGGCACATGCTTTCAAAGCATCGAGTTTCTAAGCTTTGTTATAATAAATCTTTTTCGGTGAGGCGGTCCCGGCTGGGGCAATAATGAAGCTGTAGCTTTCATATTCAAATTGTCTCAGTTTCTACAGCTGCGAGATGAAACAAAGTTCAAAGTCTCCTTTTCCCCCGGGCGTTAATAAAAACAATAGAAACAGGGCCCAGGTCTGAGAACACCGCTAACTGGCAAAAATCGCATTCCGATCCCAAACGACAATACATACAATAAATCTAATGGTTTTAACCTGGATATTCTTATTTTTATAATCAGTATTTGAAACATATACATGTTTAAAATACTGATTATATTAGGGTTATGGCTCAGATTTAAAAGCATGTGGTGTCAACCGAACTTTTGCCTAAAACTCTCGGAAATGACTGCCATTTTGTTAGTTTGAAAAAAACTCTCGCGCCTAACGACATATTGTGTTAAGTTGAAACACCGAAAAGAAATTTATTTGTATTTACTAATATATATATATATATATATATATATATATATATATATATATATATATATATATATATATAATGACACATACATCGAATGAAACAAATGGTGCTAAATTGTTCTATTACTGTTAATGAACGTGATGTTAAGATATTTGTCACTTTTGCGAGTACTGTGCAGCTCTTCCATCAGCTTTACAGCTTGCTCGGCCACTATGTTCGAGGCAAATCAAGCACGGACCGTTGCTTTATCCAGTGAGTGGAAAAATATTTTAATGCCTTAGGACACTTCAATTTGGAGACAGTAGCCTGCAGATCATTGTATGGTGTGTAAATGGTGACGATTTGAAAACCATGCTTTTGCCCGAGCAGATGCGATGAAGTCACAAGCAAATTTGAGCTGATCTCTCCATTTCGAAAAGAGAAAATAAATAATTAGGGAAATATTACCCGTGAATTACATCTGGCACTATGAAGGGAAGGTAACTTGTGCCACTTGAGTAGAGGCCACTTTTCCTCCTGGTAGAAATTATATCCTTTACAGAATTCAAAAAGAAATTTTGAACTCTCTCTCTGTTTTGTATTTGAACAAAGATGTCATTAGCTGATCATGTTTCACAAAACTTCGAGGTGCAGAGTTCTTGCAGAAATATGAAGACAGATTGCCTGATATTCTCTGTTCTCAATTCTCTCTCCCCATCACTTTTGATGGGGAAAGCAGAATTCCTCTTCAGTAATAAGTTCCTTGAGGCGGTTCTTGATCTTTCCTACTTCCTTGATCACTCGACGCCAAATCCTCGACTGTGATGGTGTAGTGTAGGTCGGAAAAGGTGTACATCTTTTCCGTTTTCAGCCAAGTTTTGAATAACTTTTGATGCTATTCTTGTTGACAAGAAGACTTTGGATACCAACTTTACTACAGATTTTTTTCTTTCATACTTTCGTTTTACGGGGGAGGGGAGGGTCAGAATTGTGATTCATTCCAATCAGTGCTACCTACTTCAGAAATACTATCGGTAAACTCTTACACTTGGCTTGTCTGAACTGGAGCCTTTTTTGAAGTCATGTAGCTGGTCCTCCTGATTCAATTTGTTTTCTATAAAGTTCTTTCTGTTCATGGAAAAACTAGTTTCCACTCTGCTTCGTAATATCGAAAACATGATTAACTTTCTTATCAAATTCTTCTTGCCCTACGCTTTCTATCGTTTTCGAACAGTTTTATCAGCTTATCAACCTTTGCAGAAACTAGCTGCGAAAAAAGAATGGGGGAATTTAGCTACTCCCAAAGTTTCAGCAATTCATCTGATATCTTTCTCATTCGGTTATCTCGCCCTTGGAGATCATCATACAATCCCAAATATCTATCAACAAGGCATCTGTTTAAAGGCATTTTGCATGTGATTCCATTTATGTCCATTTTCATTTCTGGAATGATGGACTCGCGCTTTTGTAGTTGTCAAATTCTTTGTCCATTTCTTTCCAGTAGATTCTATTGCTTATTTGGACTGTTTGCTTTTGAACAGCATGTAAATAAACTAAAATAATAGCAAAAACCGGTTAAAAAGACAAAAGTTCATCAAATGTAATATCAGGAAAATTAATACTTTGATAAAAGTTATAAAAATCATAGCCTAATATATATAGCCAACGGCCATGTGTGGGCTGTCGTCACCAGCACTCATAGTGGACCGCACGTTGGAAAACCGCGCGTGAGTGAAGTGCCGTTCTCTGACTGCCACGGAACTCCAAGCGGCGTTATCTGTCATGGCTGGTGTGATGTGGAGAGGCGAATATCGCGAGGCTAGGGGAGAGCTGGAGGTAGTCGGGAGGTGAGCCGAGTGGTGTCGCGTGGAGTGACCGTTATGAGATTTGGGGAGTCAGGCAACGGACACAAGTAGAAGTGAGACGTGCGTTCATGTACTTTTTGGGCGATCAAAACCATGTAGAAAACGTTTCCTGGTTATCGGATAGCACCCTGCATTATTCTGTGAAGACGAAGTGAGAAAAAAGGCTGACGGAGGGTGCTAGTGCCGAGGTCGGAGGACCTGGCGTTGGAGCCGAAGGATCGTCAGCCACCAGGGCGGCGGGCAGCGCTGGCTGGCGTCATCGCCTGGTGCCGTTGCGAGCTCTAGAACAAAGGTCGGAGGAGCTCGCAACATCACGGGCGAGTTTGCGATCCATGGCGTCAGCGAATTTTCGGCTTTCGTTGCATGGTGTCTGTGGAGGTAACGGGTGGATCCAAAGACTCTACCATCGACTGCGGCGCTGCTGTAAAAGAGTTCGCAGCCGATGCTACAAGCGATAAGTTCTGAACTGAGACTGTTTCTGGAATCTCACTTTGAATAATTTTATGAAAACGATAGAGAGAACGAAATATTATCTTGTTATCTAGGACTGTAGCGAAGGAGGGCGTGTTGTAAATATGGAGGAAGTGACTGCCAGATTGTTCAGAATTGTAGTAATAATTTGTGTTCTTTTTCTTATAAAAATTAGTTTTGCATTGGGTATTATACTAGTGGTTATTTTCGTAGGTGCTCCAATTTGCTATAATTATGTGGGAGGATTTTAGATTACATAAGACGTCAAGTTTCATTATGAACATAATCAATATAATTAGATGGTAAAATTTTCACTACAGTACTTTTTGTGTGCGAGTTTTTTTTTTAAATTTTACTTTCTTACTTGCGGGGGGAGGCAGGAGAAGCACTTCCACATTAGTTGACAACACGTCAAGAGAGCAATAGATGTTCACGCATATTTTAGTTTACTACTAATAATGTTGTTTTTGTTTCCCCAAATTCACTTGAGTTTCTGATAGTAGAAGAGCGAGGGGAAAACGCAAATTCGAATCGCGTCCTGTATCCCCGATCTTCCATTTTGTAGAAAATCACGATAAAATCTACCTACTTTGTACGACGACCCAACAGAATTCAAACTTTTGCAATTTTTGAAACTTCAGCGTTAACCGTGAAAATCGGACCTATGCCACCTTTATAAGGGTATTTTACTCTATTCCAACAAGAAATTTAAAGAAAAAATTTGGACCCGTTTTTGTGAAAATTTTGAAAATATCCAGGGGGCTTCATGTAAAGTACCCCCAAATATTAAAGAATGTTTTTCAAAATCTCAAAGCTTCAACTAGAGCCAGATCGACAGGTCTTTCTTCAATTAAGAAAAGATTGTACAAATGGTTTAGGCGCTAGCAGTGTTCACTGACGGACGGACAAACGGACATTAAACAAAAACACTTTCAGTATCAGGGGACCCCAAAACGTGTATTTCCGTTAAAATCTCGATTTCCCGCAGCATTACATAACTTTCTCTATACAAACTATATTACACCGTATATACGTATGTATACGAGAAAGTAATTAGAGTGCTACAGAATGGCACAGACTTTCTCGGAGTAAAGTTTTCTAATTTCCTTTCTGTGGATTTGCACTGCACAACCTTCCCCCTCCTTCTTGCCTGCTGCCATCTATGGTCGGCCAAATTCATATTTTTTACAATTTTCTCAATTTTTCGTTTTCCAACTAATAGAATCCAAATATTAATTTAAGAATATTAATGAATACTACAACCTCATCCTAAATAGCAATTTTCACTGAAAAGTTTCAAGCCGTTTTTAAGAAAATGGCGTAAAGTGTTACTGTAAATGCGAAATTTGAAGCTCGTTTTCACACCAATCTATTGAGTTTTCGAAAAACTTTATTTGAAGTAATTTGAAGTACTTTCACCCACAAATGCAATAATGTATACAAATTGATGGAAATGTGCATATTAATGGCATCAAATATATTTTTAAAAAATATTTGTGTAAGTTTTGAAAAAGCAAAAGAATACATCAAAAATAACTTTACGTCATATTAAAGAGTGCAAGTAGCACTATCGATTGGAAAAGTTTGAAGAAAAAATATGGAGCCATTTCTGAGAAAATGGCGTTTGAGCGTTTCTGAAAATGCGGAATTTAGAGCTCTTTTTTACAGAAAACTCTATAGTTTAGGATAAAATTTATTTGACATTATTTAAAGCACATGCACTCAAATATAATAAAGTGAAGAAATCGCCTCTAGTTAACTATTTCCAACGTGAGAGACAAGTGAAGAAAATTACATTTTTGTAATTTTTTAAAAACCAAAAGAAAAGAAAAATATGGTGTTTATGTCATTGGATAGGGTACATTTGGTAGTATCCCTACCAAAAATGTAAAGAAACAATTTGTAGCCGTTTATAAGAAAATCTTGTTCTTTAAAATTGCAAATATTGCATGCACCATTGCATGACAAATACTAAAATTTAAAAAAATCTATATGAACTTAATGAAAGAGATATTTATGGAGAACAATTTCATTTGTAGGAAAAATCTCTATCTTCAATTTTATAGTTGTAGGAAGACGCCGAAAAAAGTCAGTTTTGCAATTTTCGAAACTTCAGAGTTAACCGTGGAAATCGGACCTACAGGTATGCCACTTTTATGTGTATTTTACTCTGTTCTTACAAGAAATTCAAAGAAAAAAATTGAAGCCGGTTTTGAGAAAATTTTGAATATGTCGGGGGGGGGGGCTTCATGTAAAGTACCCCCAATTTTTAAAGAATGTTTTTCACCGTTAAGGATAATGCGCTTTCAGTTTCCTTCAAAAGTGGATTGTGAATTTATTTTGGGAATTGTGGAAGGAATCAGTGGAAGAAGGAGTCCATGTCACAGTTATTTGATTAATAGGAGTGGCAAAAGTATTACAGGTAAGATTAATGTGTTTTTTTAAAAATGCTTATCTTTTTAAAACTTACAAGTTTAATTTTTCTTAATTAAAATAGTAATGAGTGAAGTTGTTGATTATCTTTAACTGTTAATTATCATTCGTCATGTATTGATAATAAAATTGATATTGATAAATAAATTCAATTTTATTTTTTCAAGTTATTGGGTATGATTTTTGTGGGAACAATTATCAACAAAGACAAAATACAAGAATCCAAACAGAACTGCAAGAGACAATTTCCTCTGAATAGAGATGACAATGGATTTAAACTTGTTCATTAGGGGCGAGTTTAATTTTTGCACAAATTTGAAGGGGGCAGGATTAACTTGGTGCTATGACCAGTGAGAATATTGAAAGGCAAGTGCATTATTAATTTCCATTATGGTCAAAGTAATAAACTCATTCTTAAATCAATATTTATATTATTTTTGAAAATTTCCAAAGGTGGATCCAAGCCCAGTTAATTCCTGGCATTAAAAATGTGGGGCCTTGCCTAATCGTAATTGACAATGCTTCATTTGTAGCAGATGGAAGAAAACATTTCATCAAGATGGAAAAAAGGATTTGGTGGTAAGTAACCATTAAAGATTAAAGTTTTAATTGGAAATACACATTATATTAACAATATATTTTAATAGAGGTGGTTACAACAAGGCATGGTGCCACCAAGTAATGCCACTGTTGTTCTCTTGAGGCAACTATGCACATTTAAGTAGATAATTAAAAATGTTTGCTCTCACATTTTTTTATTTATTTTATTTATTTTACGTCAAAAACAGTTAAAACTGCGCAAGACGTGTTATGGGAAGAAGTGAATTCTGTGCATTTTCAAAATTCTGTGATCCCTACACTAAGTCATATACTACATGAATTTTGAATTAAAAAAAAGATCCCATGTAATAAAATCTATTGTCAAGGTTAAATAAGCAAACAATTTTGGGCTCTTATCCATGATGTCCTTCGTCAAGGAATAATACTTCCTGTTGCAACAACATAGAAACGATGATTTGAATAACTATATTTCCCACTGAATTCTAGAAGACGTGGACAGATAATGAAGTTACATTTATGTCCAGAAGCAAAACAAGGGGCCATCTCAGCATTTGCTCAATGGATCAGGGAAACTGGACTAAAACCCTGATCGAGATGGGGGTCATTGACCCGGAGGCTGCAATACAATACTTGTTACAGGTTGTTTATACACATTTATACAGTCCAAATGGTAAATAATGCATTATGACGTTATGTATGTCACATCAATTACGTTATGACATCTATAACTATTACTCCGGATCAACCTACTACCGTACCCGTGCATGGTCATCCGCATGTTATACTCAGCTTGAGATAGTAAGTCCCTTCAAGGTCCCTTGAAGTTGACAGATCAATTTCAAAACTTTCTTTATGAATACAATAGAAGGAAAAATATAAAAATAGGATAAGTTTACAACGTGACAATGTATTGATAGTGTTGAATATTATATAAAACTCCACAAAAATTATGTGAGTCTACAAGTATTTCATTTGTAGTTTAATTTGTTTATTGCTTTTAGTTATGCTCATGCTTATGTTTAGAATCTGAACTTCAAATAAATAAAATGTAATTATTTGTGGAAAAGTGAGCGAGGTAATCCGGAAATTTCTAAATGGGGGTCAAGAGAAGACAGCTGGGTGGCCACAGAGCATGGCAGACAAGACAGATACAATAGAAGAGATAGAGGTAGGTCCCGCCGCAGGGCATGAAAAATATTGAATTCCTCTTCCTGTATAATAATTTACTGTAATAAATGCCAGAGCATCGCCGGGTACTTCAGCTAGTATATATATATATATATATATATATATATATATATATATACATATATATAATTATATAATATATAATATACATATATAATTATATAATATTATATTTCTATTCAGCATCCCTGTCACTCCAAGTTCGTTCGCCTAGCACATGCATCACCCAAACACGTGTTCACGTATTTATCCATCTGTTTCTAGTTTTCACTGTTTATCCGGTTATTTCATTATTCCTTATCTTGAATACCCCTTCATTGCTGTTCTGGTTCACTTTTTAGGCACTCAAGTTCTATTTATACCTCCGATGGATTCGTATTTCCGCCCCTGCCGTCTCCTTACTTGCTTCGGCCACTATCGAACTGACCTGGTTCTCACGTTTTTTTGTTCTAATCACCCGTCTCGATATTATATATATATATATATATATATATATATATATATATATATATATTGTGACGAATGTGAGTGCCCACGGTCGTCCCACACGCCCACTGAACATGCAAACGACGGCTGTAGACGTGGTGAGCGAGCGCGGCGCCATTCAAAAGGGGCGCGTCTCCAAGACTGTTGCGCGCAATGCCCGCGGCACGGCGCGAGCCAGGTGACGAATCAGCGGTCAGACTGGGGAGAGGGAGATGCCGTGTCGCTACTCCTACGAGGAGGGCGGGCACAAAGACCGCGGGCGACCGAACATTCCTTCTTCTGGTTTCGATCGCCGTTCGAGCAGCAACTTCGACCTAAAAATTCAGCGAGAGATTAAGTAGGGGTTTTTGACGTCAGAGAGACGTATAGATAGTCACGAAGTTATTAGAATATTGTCGGAGGAGAATTTGTCGTCTGTCGGGGATAGGAGCAAGTGATTTGAATTAAATAGTTAAAAATGATTCAGTGGTCAGCAAAGAAGGGACGGGAATTTGCATGGTGAAGACGCATTTACTTTCGAGGCGCCGAGTAGACTGATATCTAGTGCGACGCGTACGCCCGAAGGAAGCAAATACGCAATTATTCAATCAGTTGCGACGTGCAAATGACATTCGCACGCGGGCGTGAACGAAGGGGCAAGAAAGAAGCAGACGAGGACGTGAGGCGCCGTGAGAGGAAGAAAGAAGCAGACGACGTGAGGTGCTGTGAGAGGAAGAAAAGCAGACGAGGACGTGAGGCGCTATGAGAAGAAGAGGGAAGGAGACGGGAGTGGCCAAGGCGCCTAGGAATTGCCAGATAAGGACGTGAGGTGAAACGGCACGTGCCGCAGCCGAGAGAAGCTGGCAGCAGCAAGGCCCTTTGAACGCCGGCGCACAACCGCCGTCATTCCGAGGTCGACTTTGACGCGCGCAGCGGGCGGGAGCAGCGAGAAGGTAACGGCGAACAGCGCAAAAGGACTGAAATAGAGGCCAGCGCCCCGCGACCGGGGAGAACATTAAAAGAGCTGTGAAACTAAAAATTTCTTCTATTTTGGGTGATCAGTTTAAAATGCAACCCACAGCAGAGAGAACGAATTGCACTGGCAACTATGTTAGAGCGGGTCGGGTAGCGGCTGGCGGTTTCAAGTAGGTAAACTGAGGGGAAGTACGCTTAATCCCTTCTCCCCTAATGCTACCAAGAGGAGAGCAGGTGACCGTCGTGGGCACGAGTTCAAAGAGAAAGTCATGTGCCTGCTTGTTTGGCGTCGAAAGAATATTGTATTGACAAGAACAGTGATTTCTTCCTTAATTGTTTAAAAGTAAAATAAGCTTCCCATGTGAAATATTCTATCAGGTACATTTAATAGTAAACTTTGTTTATTTTAGTTTCATAACAAATATGCTCTAGAAATGTACACGTTTTATACTTTTCTATTTTAAACAAATATTAATAAATTTTTAATTTCAGATTCGCAGAACAAATGTTTGTTGTTATTATTATTGTTATTATTATTATTATTATTGAAATAATGTTACTTTAAAAATAAAAAGTCTCGAAAGAGCGGATTAGAAGTTAGTGCATAATAATCACTGATTTAACTGTCAGTGAAAGATTGCCACTGGTTGACGATACATCACAGCATTGCACTTCATTCCATTAACTCCATCTTAAGAAAAAATGTTTTGGAAATTCTCTGCAAAGGAAAGCTGGTTTAGCAATTGTATAGAAGGAAAGGAAAATATTTATTGTGAAGAATTAGTGTCAGAAACAAGCGAACGTCATAAAAAATGTTCAAAATGCCCTCCATTAGCTAACAAAGAAGCATTAACTCCCTTGAGAACATTTGCTATAACTTGGTGTAAAGATTCTTCGACAATCATGCGATTCGCTTCCTTGATGTTTCTTTGTAGTTCTTTGAGATCAGCAGGCTTGTTCGGATAGATTTTACTTTTGAGGCATCCCCAAAGATGAAAATCCGGTGGGGACGAATCAGGCGAACGAGGGGGCCTCAAACCCCGTGAAATTATTCTGTTCCACAAAAACACTCTTCCAGAAATTGCATTGTCGACTTGGCAGTATGTGATTTCGCTCCACCCAGCTAAAACCAAAAATGTCTCTCATCCCTTTCAAGATGGGATACAAAATTTCTTAATATATTCTGATAAGTATCCGCCGTTATTGTGTCTTTCAAAAGCAACAGACCAATTAATCTGCGTCGATAAGTGACACACAATACTACACTATTTTTAATGCAATTGTCCCTTTACTGTTTCTTATGGTCTCTCGGTACCCCAGAGTTTACTATTTTTCTGGTTAACATATCCATACAGATGAAGGCAAGCCTCATCACTAAAAAGCACTTTCACTCAAGATCTTCGCTAACAATTCGCCGTAGCCAATTGCACTAATTCATGCGAGAAGCCCGATCGGGAATCTTAAGCTCTTAAGATGTCCGGTATTTGAATACGCGCATTTTCATTTTTTGTGGCAGTGTGCGCACTTCCATACGAAAGATTACATTGATACTGAAGCTTCCTTAATCATGTTTTCAGGGAAGTTGAAAGAACATCCCGAACTTCAAGTTTTCGCTGCGTGAGCACTGTATTTGGGCGATTGCGTTTCTGATCAAACATGTCCCCTCTCTGGCGATAGCATTTCACTAACCAAAATATGGTCCTCTTGTTCGGAACAGACTAGGATAAAAAATTTCTTTGAAAGTTGCCTGGCACTCTTTGAAACATTGCATTCGGAAATACTCCTCCATCACAAATTTGCGTTGCTCTATGCTGAGGCGCGTCGTAAGTTAACTTCAAAACAGTGAATGAAGACGAAGCCTATTTTGCTTTGGGCAGGTATGACGCAGACCACAGGAAAGGCTCGGGTAAAAGGATGGGGTGGTGAGGGAAGGAACTGTCGCAGAAATGTAGTCAAAGGTGCTGTCCCAGAAGCAGTGTTGCAAATTTTTCCCTGTTCTCTCAGGGCCTCGAACAGCAGGGTTGCGTTTTAAACTGATCACCCGGTGTATATATATTGTGACGTCACGGGGTTAGACAACCCCATAACGCCACCATCAGCTATGTAAAGAAGCCCACTAACAGAGAGGACTAGGGTACGCGGCGGAGCGATGGCCGGTAAACGCGCCATCTGCCCACAGCTTTTCAAACTGCGACGCCCGAACTAGTGAGTAATGTTTTTCCGGGAGGTCACGAAAGGAGGAGAATATGCACCCCTCCAAAATTTCCCCAGGCGCGAGTACCATAAGTATCGCGGCGCGCCTCGGAGGAACTCTCTTTTACGGCAACAGCGACGGCGACCAGAAGAAGCTCTTTTGCGCAACAGTGACGGCGACCAGAAGAAACTTTCTTTGACTACAGCAGTAACGGCGAGTACAAATAGATAGTATATGAGTTTATTTTAACTTGATAGTTAAAAGTTAGCTCGGAAAGCGTATCTTAGAAAAGTGAAGTAATTAGGGAATAGAGTGCAAAATCATTCGTTGCAGTCACAATAATTCGGAGAGCAAGCGAAATAACTGTTTGACGTCGAAATAACTTCAAAGTTGTAAAATTCGCGCAGAAGGACATTAATTAAATCCAGCATCTCACATTGCACGCTGAGACCACACATGCCTAAAGTGTGGTAGGTCGGCCGAGCATTTGAGCATAACTCCTGCAACATTAATAATTTCGAGGCTGGAAGCGCGAACGAACGTGTACGAGGCAGTGGAAGACGGACGACCCCAGGAAGAGCGAAGCGTAGGCGAGAAGGACTTGGTCTAGAGCGAGGATAGTACGGGTTCGGAACGAGAGAAAGGTGTGGAAATTGGAGGCTTGGCGGCGTTCGAGCGGAAGGAACTGCTTTCGTCGCAGCACAGCACGCGAGACGAGGCGGCAACGCGGGACGAGCGGCAGAAAATCCCCAAGGTTACCTACAGGCGAGCGACGCGGAGCTGTTGAGGTAAAGGAACTGGCAACGTTTATGCAGCGTTCAGCTGGGGAAAGAGGATAGTGGTAAATACACGACCATCAGTGTTAAAAGTGGGTGAAACGTCTAGAATAGGTGGGAGAAGTATTTCGAACTGTGTGAGTGGCAGTTTCCAGGCCATTTACTGCACGTATCATTAGATTCATTTAAAGAGGCTATACCTTGTACAATTTTACGTAAATGATTCAGAAGTTTTATATGTTGTACAGTTAATATTATCTAGAAAGATCAATTTGTTGTATTGTGTTTAAAGTAATTGCTTTTGTGACATGTAAAAGGGTTGAATTAAGTAACGTGAATGCCACGTATATTTTTTTGTGTTCAGTATTATAGTGAGTGCGAAGCCCAAGGCTAGCACCTGTGAAAGGGTTTCTTTGAAACAAGTATCAAATTCATTTGAAACAAAAAAGCCGTGCACGGAAAACTAGAGGCCAAAAGAGTAAATAATTTAGTAGTGGAAAAACTCAGAAAGGAGTGATCAAATCGTAAATTGTAGTTGATGAAAGTGTGTTCAGGCAGTCGAGGTGACGCCTATATGTTTTTTGTTTTTTTTGTCTTGTTTCATTTTTTCAGTGACCAGCTACTTAAAGTGCAATAACCTGTTGTGAAATTGCGTCACTGTAAATTTTCTCATTGAATATATGTTCATATTATTCGTATTTTATTTGATTCATTGTGTTAAGGGTTCAGACCTTTCTCATACCCGAAAGATCCTGCTTCCTGAGAATTGTAAGCTCGCTTCACGAGCATTCATGCTATCACGACCCACCACGTGTGGTAGAGTAGGTAAAGTAGGTAGGTGGGGGTGTTACTATATATATATATATATATATATATATATATATATATATATATATATATATATATAATATGAATGAAAAATCTCACAATCACAATTGTCTAAAAGTTAAACTACAAAATAATAACAGTAACACTGTCAATTTGAATTCAAAGCAAACGAATGATTGGTACAACTTTCATCGTGCACACTGTCTCTTCCTCGATAAATAACCCCAAATCCCTGATATTTCCTATGTCTTTCTTTGTATTTCGCACATGGCAAGGTGGCCAATGCATGGGCCGTGAGCTTAGGACCTCCCTCTTTCTTCCGCATCTTCTTCGGCGAACCGAGGGCTGCCTCTTTTGCGGTGACATAGGGCTCTCGGACTTTCAGGCTCAGTTTTGTACTGGTCTCTGAAATGGTTGTAGTGTAATGAATGCATGTGTAGTCCCCATAGTGCACACCGTGTGTGTAAAAGAGTATAGGACATGGAAGAGGAAGGACAGATATCGCGAGCTCCAAGGGCCGTTTTTTAAGGTACTTGTCCCGCATTTGCCTAGTACTAATCGGAGAAACTACAGAAAACTACCTATCGGAGGAGCCAGCCTCTAAAATTCTTCTCCTGACAGCGGCTAAGTTCGACATAGCTATTTTAACTAGTGTCCATCAAATATTAAAATGAGAAACAATCGGTTACAATTTACTTGTTTTGAGATTAGTGAGTTTATTCCGGCCGCGCGCGAAAATGCAAAGGTTGTCCGGAAGTCCAGCCGTAAACTACCACCCCCTTCCCGAAACATAGTTTCCATCCACAGTCATAACAGGTCTTCCCTGCATCCAGCAGCGTTGCCTCGCTGATACGATATACATTTTTAAGGCTTTTCTGACGGTATATAGCAGTTTGTGGGCCTTTTTGGCTACATTTGTAATATGGTTTCCCATTTTAGATGGATTATTTATTATACATTTATGTTATAAATTTAAAATGCAACAAAATTAAGAATGAACGCACTACATCGCATTCAACTTCATTGTTTCATTGCTATTTGCGAATCTGAATATTCTCTCATATAATGAGATCGTTCAAAAAAGATTTTATTTTAGAGAATCCAGACGCTGAAAGGTTACACTGTTCTCATCATCAATACTTTCCATCCGTTAAATATATGAGCAAACGCTCTCCAGTAATCATAATCCTGTTCTACGCAGTTCGTCTTCTCGATATTGTTATTCTTCTATAAAGGACTGAATCTTTTCTCAGTTTTCCTCTTTTTCACTTTTCCTTCAACTGAAACTCAAACTAATTGGGAGCGACTTTCTTTAACCAAGTTGTAAATATGTCCGTAGATGACTCGCTCACTTGTTTGGCCAGTAACCATCAATGAATTAGCATGGTGGTAGGGAATGGTGCGGCGTTAACAGCATTTGCATCATGTAAATGAATTTGAGGCGTTGTTTCCTCGCATTTTCATTTATTTCATTTCCATTCATTCATTTCCATTTATTTTAGCATACAGCTTTTTTCGCCGCATTGCGTGTGCTACAAATTATATATATATATATATATATATATATATATATATATATATATATATATATATATAAGCTGCGAGTTTTTTTACGGCTGACGCCGCTTCTCGCTTCTCAGTTTCCACCTCTTCCGATCTTCCCAGTCTCCATCCTTGAGGCCTCTTGCCTCCATTTCTTCTTGCATGTCCTTTCTCCAACTTCTTGGTGGTCTTCCACGCTTCTTCCGCTCTGGAGGTGTCCATGCCCAGATCTTCTTAGGCCACCTATTGCTTCCCATACGTTGGAGATGCCCATACCAATTCAATCGTTTTGTTCCAATTGAATCCAAGATGCTGCTCTCCACGTTCATCATTTGTCTAATTGTTTCATTTCTAATGTGATCCATCCTGGACACCCGGCAGCACCTTCTCCAGTAGTCCATTTCAAGGGCCATCAACCTACATTTATCCCTTTTGTTCAATGTCCAGGTTTCAGCTCCATAGGTACTTATGCTCTGTACGATGGTCTTAAAAATATGAACTTTCTTCCGTTTTGTGACGTTTTTGCTCCAGAGGAGAGAGTTTAACTGTCATCACTCTCCTCCCCTGTCCTATCTTGTTGGAAATGTCATCAGAGCTTCTTCCCTTCGAGGAAAGGGTAACTCCAAGGTACTTAAAAGTTTCACTTTGTTTAATTTTCCCTGAAGCGACGTCCAGATCCCCATATTCTTTATCTCCTGCTATCATATATTCCGTTTTTTAAGGTTTATTGTGAGACCCCATCTTTCATACTCCTCTTGTAATTTGCGAAACATATAACTTGCATCATCTTCGTCTCCAGCTATGACCACTTGATCATCGGCAAACAGCAGAGTGTACAGTATATCATGTCCTATTGGCAGTCCCATTCCGCTACACTTCCTTTTCCAATTTTTAAGAGCTTCAAGATAAATTTTAAATAAGAGAGGAGCTAATGAGCAGCCTTGTCTTAACCCCTTGTTCACTTGAAATTCTGGAGAGAGTCGTTTACCTACTTTGACAAAGCTGCTATTATCACTATATAATGCATTGATAGCATTAATATAGGTTGGCTCGATACCACTTTCTTTCATGCTTGGCCATAACTTATTTAATGGCACTGTATCGTATGCCTTTTGCAGGTCAACAAATATGAGATGGACATTCCTTCCTCTTTCAACTTGTTTTTCTATTAGATTTTTTAAGGTGAAGATACCATCAATACAAGACCTTCCTACCCTGAAGCCATTCTGTTCCTCTGATTCTGTATAATGATGTTCAATTCTACATTTGAGGATCCTACCGTAAAGTCTTGCTACTGTGCACATTACGCTTATCCCACGATAGTTGTTGCAGTCTCGCCTACTTCCTTTCTTATAAATTGGAGTAATGAAGGCCTTTTTCCATTCACTTGGTGGGTCACTTAACTGTAGACTCTTATTAAAAATTGTTGCCAGTATTTCCATCACACTATCAGGTGCTGACTTTAAGAGTTCTACACTGATATTACCTGGCCCCGGGGCCTTTCTGTTCTTCATGAGGGCCAAGGCTGCTCTTATTTCATTTGGGACAATAGGCATTGTAGGTGTTTCTATGCTTTGCATCTCTTCTTGAAAGGCTTGCAAAAATTGCGTCCTATTTTCAGTTAAAAGACCTCTGAAATGGTTACTCCATTCCCGCATACTAATTGGAACTATTCCTGACCTGTCTTTGTTTTCCATTCTCATTCCTTTTATTATTCTCCAAGCTCTGTTAGACTTTGTGTTCCCTAAACATCTATCCACTTCCTCACAAGTCTGTTCCCAGTATTCATTCTTAGCTTTACTGATTTCTCTTTGAGTTTCTTTCCTGACTCTTTGATATTCTATTCTATCACTATCCGCTTTTTTAGATAGCCACTTCCTGTACACTTGTTTTTTCTTTTCTACGGATGCCTCTGTGGTTTTGTTCCACCACAATGGGCATTTTCTATTTTTCTTCCAATTCTCTTTTTCGCCCAAGGCTTCATAGGCAGACTGGTGGATACACCGTTTCATAGATTCGTACATTGCGTCTGGTGTTCCTTCTTGTACCGATAATATTTTGTTTGCCAGTCGCACTTGATATAAAAATTTTGTAGGGTCTTCCTCCAGACTTTCAAGGTTATACCTTGTTGCCGACATCACTTTCTCCCCGCCATAATTTTGGTTATACGGCTCTCGACAAGGTTTTTTTAATGGAAAGTACATCTCAGATAACAATGCATAATGGTCTGTATAACACTCTGGGCCCCTCTTTACTCGTACATCGTTGACTTTTATTTTATTGCACTGTTTCACAATAATATAGTCGATAATGGACCTCAGTTTCCGAGAATGTTGAATCCATGTGTACCGATGTATGTCTTTATGTTTAAACCATCCGTTTGTTATTTTCAAGGCGTTTTGCTGACACAGCTCAATTAGGCGCTCTCCGTTATCATTTAATCTGTTTTCGCCGTATGGCCCCACTACCCGGTCACTCACATGACAGCCACTTCTACCATTGAAGTCTCCCAGTAAAATTATTTCCTTACGTTTACTGATTGTTCCTAGCAACGTTGTCAATTCATTAAAAAAAACATCTTTAACACTTGCAATGGCATCGTCATTAGGGGCGTAAACAGCAATTATTACAACTGTGTAACTATAAAGTTCCATTTCAACTTGTAGAATTCGATCATTTATCTGTTCCCAAGATTTGATGTTGTTTCTGTACTTTTGCCTTATTGCCAATGATACACCACTACGGCCTCTCTCATCCTTTGGTACCCCTGAGTAAATATGTATATATCCCCCCTTCTGTTCTGAACCTTTACCTTTTTCTTTGTTTCTGAAAATGCTACAATATCCATACGACTCTTATCAATTTCTCTGAATACTTCTGTCTCTTTGGGTGATAGCCCTTGAATATTCCAAGTTCCAATTCTCATGGTCCTTTTCCTTGCCCAAAGTCGTCGTATATTATGTTCGCCATGTTCCGAGGCTTTGCTGAGAAATTTTGCAAGTGTAGTTTTTTCCGAGTGATGAGGTGCAGGCCCATCGCCTCAACCCCCGTACAGGAGGACCAAGGGATTTTGTTTCTGGCTTCCCATGCCATAGGGAGGTTGCCTTTTCCAGGCTTCGACGCCTCCCTCCCCGTATGAAAGGATAAATAAGTTAAGAAGAAAGAAAGATGAAGAAAAATAATAATATAATTATAATAATAAAATAAATAATATAATAATCAAATAAAGGATATTATAAATGAAATTAGAATTTAAGGAAATAGAAAATTTGAAATATATAAACATAATTTTGAATAGAGAGAACTAATAGAAGATGAAAAAGAAAATTAAATGAAATACATAATGTAGACAAATATATAAGTGAATAAATAAATTTAATCATATTAATTAAATTTATTCACTTGTCTACATTATTTGTATTTCATTTAATTTTTTTCTTTTATTAGTACTCTCTATTCAAAATTATGTTTATTACACACACACATATATATATATATATATATATATATATATATATATATATATATATATATTCCAAATTTTCTATTTCACTTAAATTCTAATTTCATTTATAATCTCCTATATTTGATTATATTATTATTATTATTATTATTATTATTATTATTATTATTATTTGTAGCACTGAAGATGGCCGCAATGCGGCCGAAAAAGCTTTATGCTAAAATAAATATATACGACGAAACAACGCCTCAAATTCATTTACATAATGAATTCGCAAGTCAAATGTGAAAATCAAAGAATGCAAATACATAACTGTATATAAGTATAGTTTACAAGGAACAAATATTTTTATTGAATAGTCAAGTTTATAATTTTAATATTTTATTTTGATAAAGAACCGAATTTCATTCTTAATCATAGATTCTATTCAGTTCAATAATTGAGAAATGGTGTAACATTGACTATCGTTGTCAACGCCGACACCTGGCTCTTCCATCTTCTACCCTGGCAATGCTTTTCACATGTGCTGCTTGACGTCGCTGGGGCCATTCCCTTCAACGCTCCCGCCCCGCACAAGAGCAACGCCTTAAGGCCCATTCACAATGTAAACATAAGCATAAGCATGGCGTTAACATAAAAGTTAGGACTACGTCTACAAGTGGACTCATTCACAATGCGTTCGCATAAGCATAACACGTAAGCGTTAACTTAAGAGCTTGCAAGCTTCAAGCTTCTGTGCTTATGCTTATGTCAGACATAAGGAATGAGCCAATCACAGTTCGTTAACTCAAAATCGAGTATCGAAGTCGATAGGCGAACTATTCGTGTCGATTCGTGTGCTGCGTCTCATAGCCAATAGAAACTCTTATTTTGCCTGTGTTTATGTTGGACATTGTGAATACGCCAACTCTTCGCTTGTGTTAATGTCTATGTCTATGTGTTATGCTTATGTTTGTGATTGCATTGTGAATGGGCCTTTATTCTCCTGTGCACGCGGGCGGCGCGCGTGGCGCTGTCACGGCCGGTGCCTCTTCCAGCGCCCGCTCTTCCAGGCCACGCCCTGCCGCTGACCTACTCCCGGCGGCATTGACAGTGCACTCCCTCGGCGCCGCGCCCCCTTCGAAGCTTCCGGCGTCTGCGACCTCAAACCAACTTCCCCCCCCCCTTTGTGTTCTCGCCAGAAGGCATTACATTTGCGAAAATATATTGGGAAAAATATTAGCGGCTTTGTGATGTAGTACCGTTGCGGATACCGTTGCGGACAGTTATACTCAAGTTCGCGGGTTAAAATCAAATTGAAGCAGTGGATTTTTAAGGACAAAAAAATTCTTTGTACGCCTTCCTTCGGAGGGGAAGTAACCTATTGTGTAGATTTACAAAATGTATGTAACAGATCCTCAAGACATTCTAATTTGTAGGCACCGTTTCCTCTCCCCAGTGATAACTTCTTTCGCTGCTAAATGGCGAAAGAAGCACAGCGAAATCCGCATGGTCGAGCGAAGTGCAGGCCTGAGGTCCTGAGTCTTTTTTTCCCTAGGGCTTTTATCCAGCCGACAGCCGGTTGCCCTTTACGTCCCGAAGGGACGCATATCCGACCATACACAGACAAACATTTGCGGGCTCCTCTGATCTGGGGTCAGCAGAACGCGAGGCCCTCCGCGACATCACACACAAAGTCAAGGGACAAACCATGCCCAAGGCGGGACTCGAACCCGCGACCCTTCGGACCGAAGCGCTGAGTCGGTACTCGCTCTTAGCCACCTCGGCCATCCAGGTCGGCGGTCCTGAGTCTTCTCACATAAAATAAGGCATAATTTAACTGAAATTAATAGGGTAGAAGCATACGAAATTTCAGCTCTTATTTTATGTTATAAGTGTACTGACTAATAATTTTGTTTCCGCGCAGGACAACTGCTATGGTATAAGTATAGAGCATGTTATGTTGCGGGATTTAGCGGTGTTTCATCCCCGCTATAACGTAAAATCTGGCGTCAACCTACTCGTCAGATCCATGGCCCACGTACCTCCACCAGCGGGACACGCTCTAAGCTTCCGAATAGTTTCGAGACGTGTGGTTTTGAAGTGCATGAAACAATAGGTGAATTAGTAAAGAGAGAGGAGGGGAAAAGATGAGAAAGAGATTATCGTGTATGGTCCGTGCCTCGTTTTCTACGGGAATACGGTAGTTGCCTGGAGAAACAACGGAAAACTACCAATGAGAGCAACAGGCTGCTCAAGATAGCAATTAAAACCCTAAGCTCCAGGCCAGAGTTGGCTGCAGTTTTTACCCTGAGCTAACTCAGCCAGTATTACCAGACTGGAGAAACAAGAACTTAAGTGGATATATTCTCATGACATTACACCATCCTTCGATGTCTTGGACATGTGTTCCTACCGGCTGAGACTGTGGCTGACCTCCAAGTGCAGTCACCATGGCATTTGCCGTGGTTCTCTCACACACTCTCACTCTAGCGCAGCCTGTGGGCGTTTTCATGCTAGACGGGTAATTTTCTGCGAAGGAACTAGGGTGGCGCAGATGGGGTTTCGCTGGGCCCCACAGGACCGCACAGGACACAGTCTGGTGTTGCCAGTCCCGTACTATTAAGGGCGGGAGCGCAAGTACTGAGAGCAGATACTCTGAGTAGGTATTGGGAGCAGAAACCACCCGTGTGGGGCTCAAAGCTAGGATTCCACGCCCCACATGCAGGAATAAAAAGATCACACGCGGGATAAACAAGATCACATAGGAGATGTGATGCATGGTGAGTGGGAAAGCATAGACATATGTGCCCACATCTATGCCCAGGCGAGACTTGAAAATATTGGAACTCGCAACCCTTCTTGTCGATACTGCCACTCATACTTAAGCGATGTCGATTATCCACGTCGGCACTAATTCTGTTTCATTTCACCCGACGATGCAGACGCAAAGTGTTTTTATAGTAGTGTGCTTGTTTGTGAACTTTGTGTGTTGTTTGTCCTGATTCTGTTGTGACTATTGAGATCTCCTAGTCCCTGATGTTAGTATACATATCAAATTATTTTCCCATATAAGAATTCTGATATTTGGCACTACAAAATCGCTAAACCATTATCCAATTCACAAGTTCACACAATTGCTTGTTGAATCACAACTTCGAATAGCCAGCCCCTGGTCTGTTCATCGAAGTATTATATACCCGACATGCTTCGGATCTATTAGCGCATCAATTTATTTTTCATAAATTTCTGCTTATTGGTTAAAGAAACATTATTAAGGCTGCACTTGACCACAAGTTTCCGGGCATGTTCCTCCCTCACACTCCTCACAAGTTCATCGCATGTTCCCGGCACGTTCTCAGCATGTCCCCGACACGTTCCCAGAATGTTTCTGGTACGTTCTTAGCATGTTTCTGGTATATTCTCGGCATGCTCGTGAAACGTTCTCAGACTGTTCCTGGTAAACTCCACAAATTTCCCCGGCAATTTCCTCACGTGTTTCTCGCAAGTTTTTCACCTTTCCGTGCTAGTTCCTCCAAGTGTGGTCCATAAGTTTCTCACATGTTTCCTGCAATTTTCTCTTTGCCAAAATCCCAGGGAACTTCAATCTCTGCTCGACGGCTCTCGCGAACTCCTTGCAAACCTGAGCCTCCAAATGCCGCACTCTGTGTTTTACGTTGGCAGACACAGGAGGTAGTGTATCACGCGGGGGTTGCCAAAATCGCAACCACGATAATAGACTAGCGCGCCCGTTACCTAGGCCAGCACGTTGAATCTAGCTTAATATAAACCTGGATTGATTGATTGATTGATTGATTTTCGTGTTTCCGGGCGCGTCAACTGCTTCGGTCATTAGTCCCGTTAGTGTAGTGCATGTTTTTCGGGAATGGCGGTGATTTTCCCTCGCTGGATGGCGAGATCCGGCGCCGACCTACCGTCGGCTAGTGGGGCTTCCCCCTAACCAGGACTCTCCCACCAGCGGGGCACCGCCCCAGTCGGGACAAGCTCTAACTTCCCGACCGGTCACCCAGGAATATGTGGTAGTGTAGTGCATGTTAGTGTAAGTGTGTGTGTAAGGGAGAGGATAGGACAAGGAAGAGGAAGGACAGATCGCGCGCGTGGCCCGGTAGGGTACTGCTCCGGCATTCGCCTGGTGTTGATCGGTGAAACCACGGAAAACTATTGATCAGAGCAGCCGGCCGCTAGAATTCTCCTCCAGACAGTAGCTGAATTCGACCTAGCTGAAAAGCTAGTGTCGAAAATCCTGCCGCCGTCAGGACTCGAACCTAGGACCTCCCGGTTAGGGGCGCTGCAGTGACATCAGTTGATGCACTGAGCTACCGCTACCGGTATAAACCTGGACCGAGCTGCAGGATCACGCCCGCATCCTGGACGACGTGGCCGCGTCGCACCTGCATGGCCACCAGAGGCTTGCGCATTGTGCCAGTTTCAGGTGGTCCGGCACGGAGATTCCACTCCCGCAAGGGCCAGTGACAGCCAGCACACTTATATTCGTGCGATAGCGCGGCAGTTCCTGTCGGCGCCTCCATGTATTTTTACACGCTGCCAGGGACGAGGGAGAGCGTCGGACTGTTAGAAGCGACCACGGGAAGTAGACACATCTGGGCAGCGGATAGCGCATTCAAACTGAACTCGTGGCTCATTGCAAAAAGTCGCAAGCCTTTCACCACTGAGATCCGGGTTCGACTTCGTCGAATCTCATGTGAAATTTGTTCCAACAAAACGAGTTCGGCTGCTTCGCATGGGCTAGTCCAACCCCTGTGAAGTGTCCTAAACCCTACCCCTATCCTTATTCCTTCCTAATTCTGGCCGCTGGGTAGTGACGCAGAAGCGCGCGGTAGGAGGCGCGTACGCGGAGATGCTACCTGGCGGTCCTCTTGACAACCGACTACGACGAGACGCGACAGACAATGTTAACGGAGGATTACTCCATAAAACAAGCGCAGTAATGGGAGGATTACTCCGAGAAGCGCAAAGCGCTCAACGCCCCCCAAGGGGCTTGGAGACGCGAAGTAGGCGCAACAAATTTAAAAAA